>JAQZBX010006970.1:0-51675 GCA_029593785.1 Cabassous unicinctus | reverse complement strand
GGCCACTATTGACAGATCCCATATAAGTTAGTAAGAAGATGAAACTAGTATTTGTTTATAAATTTCTAAACTCTGAGTGAGTAAAGTTGCTAGAGTGAATCTAACAGGGGCCATATCATACTGTCTTGCAGGCTTTTCCTCCAAAATTAGGGGACTACGCCAAAACCTACACAGAAAAAAAGAAAACAAAAGAAATCTAATAAATAATAGATTGTTCCTCAGTGGTATTTAGGGAGAGTGGCAGCAACTATTGTGGAAATATACCCACAACCACCTCCTTAGTTCCACTGCAAAACAAAACAATTACTCTACATGGGAAAAGGAAATGAAACCAATAATCTCTGGGCACTGTTGGATCCAATAGAAAGTGGAAATAGGCAGAGTTCATCATGGAACATATGCCCAGAACCACGCCCACCTTCACTAAGGAATAAAAGCCTTAACCCACAAATGAAGTTTTCTGAAATAAGCAGCTAAAAACAGTGCAGCTTAGTCTATGATATCTGGGAAAATACACACTCTACCCCAGGGAGGTGCTGTAATACATGATAGGCCAGGCATTGCCTCATAAAGAGGGACAGAGACACTTGGATGATGTTCTCATCAATGTCCATCCTGCTCATATCCCAGCCTCTCCCTTGGAATCTTCTATTCAGAGAGTATGATAGACAAATAGCCGGGTAAGTTTCAGGGGATTGTCATGTTCTGAAATTGTGTCCCTGCCCTTGTACTTAGTCCTATAGGCATAATTTTTGCCTGTACAACTGGGAACAGGAACTCTCTTTCTTTAACATAAGTCACACTGATGAGAAAGCTGTTTCCCATATGGAGACCCAGAGCAGGGAGGAGGTGCTTGGGGACATCCTCTGCTTCCCAGAATGTGCTGGAACATGAGGTCAGGCACACATCTGAGTAGGTCAGCACCCCTGTCAGGACCCTCAGGTCAGCTCTGCCTTTGGAAGCCTGTGATGTGCAGGGAGGACTAGAGGGTAACAAGTTCTTTCTGATGACCTGACCTGCTTTGCAAAAAACTATTAGAGGGAGCTTAATATTATATTTATAGAAAACATTTGATGATGTTAGGGAAAAAGAAAATGTGACAAATGATTGATTGGTAGAGGCCTGAAAAGATTAAAAGTAAGGGTTTAAGTAAATATAAATGTATAAGAAATGCTATTTAGATTTAAAATGATGCATTGTTAAGCTGTTTCTTAAACTTAAATATCTATTATATATTAAAAAGCTGTGTATATGATACAATGCTGGCATTTTATATAATAGAATCATAATTTATAAGGGACTTAATATAAGTTGCAAGGAACTGATCTTTGATATCACATGAGATTGAAAAAACAAAGAAAGTCACTTTCATCCTTCTAGAGAGGACGAGGCTTTCCAATTCCTTCTCCTTCCAGTAGTGGACATGGGAATATTCATGATGGAGGGTGTGTGGGGTTGATAATTTGCTTGGGCAATCTCAGAAATTTGAGTTAAGTTGAGGGAAATAACTTCACAGAGATAGTAATTGCAAGTTTTGTTCATGTTTTCAAGTTTATTCACAAGACAGTTGTGAATTTCCAAAATTTGCATAAAATATTATATGATATATATATATGAATGTATTTAAACATATATTTCTTAATATTAAAAGAAAGAGCTCTGAGTTTGAATCATGGGTACATCATAGCACTCCTTAGAAAAGTTGAAATGGCTGTTCTTTGGGGGTTACATGTTGTGGAGCAAGAAGAGGGAGCCATAGGCAAGGCCTGGAGACTGCCCCCCAGCCCCCTCTGCACCTGCTGCTTGGCTTGGTCTCTGAGTGCCCCTGGTGGTCCCAAGCACCCTAATCAGACCACCTCCCTCCTGTGCCCTGAGGAGAAGTTTGGGCCTGGCTCACCATGACTACCTTTCACTGTGTGACTTACACAGTAATAAATAGCCATGTCCTCTGTTCTCAGACTGCTCAGCTTTAAATAAACTTCCTTCCTGGAAATATCCCTCATGATGCTGAGTTGGGACTGAAGAGTTGGGTTATACTTTTTGCTTCCTCTAATAATTATCCTGCCAACCCACTCCAGCCCCTTTCCTGGAGCCTGGTGGATCCAGCTCACAGCATAGCTGGTTAAAGAGAACCCAGAAGTAGTGCAGGTGAGGGACAGGGTCTGTGAGGGCTTCACCAGGCCAGGTCATGATTCCTGCAGCTGCACCTGGGACATAACCCCTGAGGGCAAGGAGAAATACAGTGAGTCACGGGCTCAGATGCAACATCCCCATTACCTTCTTTTCTTAATCCTTGAGACACTCACATCTCGGAGTCACCATAGGGAAGAGGAAGAACCGCAAGTCTTTCATGTTCTTGTAGATGAGGTCCATGAGGCCTGGAAAATGTATTTTGGGACATAGAAGGAACCTAAGTTTAAGTAAATGTGCACTTTGGTTTCATCTGTCTGCCTATGTGGTAATTTGCATCTGGGAGGTAACTCTTTATGTAAAATGAAAGAGCATGAAGGGAGGTCCTTGTCTTAGGGACACCCTGGGAGGAGGATGCTGGCTGAGCCTTTGGAGAACATAGTCTTCCCCCTGAGGTGCCCTCTCACACAGCCCAGGTTCCTCTACTTCCAGGCAGGAAATATGTTGAATGAGCTTCTCAGGGATTCAGATGCAGTCAAAGTTCAAGGATGGCTTTGGAAATAAGCTCATTGTGCCACTAACACAGCCAATACACACATATATGTATGTGTTTGTATATATTCACCTATGGAATAAAAATAGAATACATAGTATATACGTATTCCCTGACAATGTTGGCTATATTGGATTCTGGTTATTTTTGAAATATCAATGTGGGTAGGGTGTTTGGTTCCACTTTTCCAGTTTCCTGATGTCATTCCCCGCTAGTAACTTCAGGATTGTAATTTTAGTAAGTTGTCAAAGCTGATAGAAAATTTCATTTCTGCCATTATTAGTATTACCAGCCATATGAGCCAGAAAGGACCTGTATGTGACCTCACCTTGGGCACCACAATTGCTCAGGAAATAACTGCCTTGTTGTCCTTACCATTGACTTGTCACACCTGTGCAGCTGAGGAACTTCAGTCCTACTCACCCTCTGTCTCCTCACCTGAGCACTGAGTGATGTAGATCCGCTCATCTCTGAGTATATATTTCTACTTCATCATATCATAGAGCGAATTTGAATACAGCATACTGCAAACTAACAAGTAAATAATATCACTGGTTAACTTAATAATAAATATAGTAAGACCTTCATCCTTATATATGTTCTGCATGGGTGACGCAGCAACATGAAGTGAAAAGTATTTGTCGTGGACTCTAAAGTCACCAACGATTATGGCAGAATTTGGAGATAAAGCAGAATGTCATACAGCATGTTACAAGGTCAGGACCTGGTGCATGAGGCATTCAGGAAGTCTATGGGTGGAAATGTTGCAAGGGGAGGTTCAAGGAGAAAAACCAAAGCCACATATGGAGTAAATTATGTCACTGTGAGAACCCTGTGCTGAAGGTCAAATTGCAATTTTCATTGAAGACATTACCACATCTCCCTGTGTTCTGAATTCATTGTGACCTTGACATTTTGTTAAATCAGTTCATGTGAATGAACTTCTCAGCATATTGTTTGTTTCACATAATTTATAGATTTTATCAAAGGAATTGTCAAAATATAAGTGATTTAATGAAATTCCACTGATTCTCTATTGATAAAAAAGAATAACAGGGGCAAAACAAGAGCCTTCCCATAAAGCTGAACAGAGAACTCATGAGAAGAAAGCCAGATGCTGAAGAGAAACTCCCTTATCCTTCCAATCAACCTGCCTCTCCACATAGCCCTGGTGCTTGGTGACCCTAGGTCTCTCCTCACCTATATCTTGTCCTGGCCCCTGGACTCCATGGTCCTGAGTGACTCCTGCCCCTGCCTGTGTATCTGTCTATGAAACAGGCCCCTGGGCTCTGGGGTCCTGACATCCCCAGGGGGTCAGTGCTTCTGGCCCTGCAAGGAACTAAAGGCCTGGGCTCTTCTGACTTCCCTGCACTGTAGATCCCACTGTCTGGTCCTGAGCATTTGTGTGGTTGTTTGAAAGTGGCAGTTGAAACTCTCCTTGGCAGTCATCCTGGTCATGGATGGCTGAGCTACCATTGTCGTCAATATGGCTGCTGTAGCTGGCCAGCATCTGCAGCCCATTGCTAGGCCCTATGGGTTCCAACAGAACCCATGGGTATCAAAATTTCTCATTCTGCTCTTAACCACTTGAAACTCCATGTGTCCTCGGGGACACAGACACTGGGCAGAACAAGTGTTCACTGGGAAAGAATGGGGAAATGCAGACCTTTAAAGGATACTTCCTATGAAAAATTTACCATCTCTTGTCTTTGTTCTTAAATGACCCTGGAACTTGGGGTCCTGTGCACCGCTTGGAGGCCAGACTGCAAGGAGCATGTCAGTCTGGGCACACACTGCCTTTCCCTCACTGTGTGCCTCAGACAATAATATATGCTCCTGGCCTCACCTCTCAGACTGTCCATTAGCAGGCACAGTGTACTAATCTCCATAATAAGCTGTATCCTGTGGGCAAGGTGAGCCCCCTGGAAATTGAGAAGTGAATAGAATCTCCCCCAATACTCTCTCCCCTCTCCTGTGTCTTCCCTCAGGTATGAAAGCCTTATCTCCAGGGAAGGGCACCAAGACAAGCAGCAGAGGACTCTGCAGGAAGGAAAACCATTAGAGCTGTGGGAGGGAACAGATGGGAAAAATAACACTTGACCCTCAGGGGCAGTAATTCATTTTAGCTCCAGATCTGCCTCTGTGGAGAAGGGAAAGGGACAAACAGACAGCCAGTCCACAGACTGAGCTTCACAAGGCAAGCTTAAGAATAAGGCTCAGTCAGGAGATCAGGGAGTGCTCCCCGTTAGTCAAGCCTCCACCACACTGACAACCATTAGGAACATGAGGGCAGCATTCAGCTTGGGGCACAAGTAACTGACCCCAAGTCAAGCAGGAAGATAAAAGAAGGTATCACTAGAAGAAACTAATATGTTTTGTGCCTCAGTAGAAAAAAAAATTCAATTCAAGAACACATGGCAACAATGAAGTCTAAATAAACTTTCACTGGACTTACACAAACACCCACACAGAAGGCACTGCAGAAGGTAGGGTATGGCCATATAAACAGAAAAAATAATTTTAATAAAAATTAATAAGAAAAATAAAATAATACAATAATATCCATTAATGCATGCTTTCCACAGAAATGTTGGTGGAAAAAATTGTAAGAGAGCAACCAATATGGACAAAATAATAAAATGAGTTTAATATGTTACTTAAATTTAGAATTAAAGTATAAAACAAATAATTTAATGCAATTATGATTAATATGTTAAAATATTTATTAAAAGAGAAAAAGAGACAGCAGACCAGATTAGACAGAAAACTTCAAAATAAATATTGCACTTATTAAAATGAATGAAATCCAAACACAAGCAATACAGAAAAGCAACACATGAAGAGTAATGAATAAGGCCTTCCTTGCGAGATTTAGTACATATGGCACAAAATAAAAAAAAATTAAAAAATCATTGGTTAATATACATTATATAAATGGAAAACAAAGTAAAGATTAAAAACTTGGGAAAAGAAAATAGATCATCTTAGAACTGTGGGCCAATATCACACAGTTTAATGTAGGTATAGTCAGAGAGCAAAAGGATGAGAAAAATAGGGAACCAGAGAAAACAAACACTTGATGAAATATTGGTGAACATTTTTCTAAATTTATACACAGACACCAAATTACAGATTCAAGAAATTCAGATAGCCACAAACATGATAAACACACACACACTTTGAGAAAGGGGGGGAGAGAGAGAGAGAGAGAGAGAGAGAGAGAGAGAGAGAGAGAGAGAGAGAGAGAGAGAGATTGATTCAGAGAGAAGAGAAAGAAGCATAATATACTAAAACTGCTGAAATACAAAGATTAAATTTTGAAGACAACCAAGAACTTTGGATGGTGTACTACTACCAGAGGAACAAGGAACCTAATTACAGGAGACTGGTCATCAAAACCTTGGAAAAAAGATGGAATGGTAAATTTAATTAGGGCAGAAAAAGTAAAACAACCCAGATTTCTACACCAAGTGAAAAAAACTTTTACATTGGAATTGCTCAGATAGGCAGATAGTGGAGAATTTCTTTTTAGCATACACAGCCCTCAATAAATGCTTAATTTTTTATCCAGAAATGACTATTCTGTATATTAGAAATTTGAAAATATGTAAACAGAGTGCAAACTTTAAATGAATGGAGGTGAAATTTAATATTTTCTCATGTTAATTGCTTTATATTTTAAATATTCAAGGCAGTAATAATGATTATTAACCTTTATATGTTTATAATACACATAAAAGCCATTGGATGAAAACAAGTACACAAGGGAGGAAAGGGAAAATTTGGAAATGTGCTCTCATAGTGTCTTTACACATACATGAAGTTATTTAAAATATTTAAGGGTAGAATGAGATGATTTTAAAATGCTTGTTGTAATTCTTATAGCATCCACTAAAAGGTTAATAATTTAAGTAATAATTATTAAGTCAATAAGTATGTTAAATTTTATCATAAAAATGTTAATTTGATCCAAGTGATAGAAAAAAAAACAAAACACTTGCCAAATACAAGTGATAGTAGCTGAATACAGGTAGCAAGGCCTGCATAAACAGTCTCAGGTTGTTATCATTTGGGTGCTCTTCACTTATTTCCATAATGCCAATGAGGTCAAGTCTGTCAAAAATGTTGTTGAACCCTTAGATATTATTATTTATTTATGTCTAAACTTCTATTTATTATTGATAAAATGGAATTTCTAAATATAATTTTAGATTTCACTCATTCTTATAGAACTCTTAGTTTTTTCTTTCATGTAATTTAAAGTGTCATTATTGGCAACATATGCGATTGCTACTGTATTCTTCTTGATTAACTGGCAAATTATCACTAGGAAATATGCCTCTTTATTTTTCATAATAGCCATTGTAACAAAATTTGATTTGTCTAACTTTTAATAAAACCAATTAATCTTACACTGTTTGATAATTTAATGATAATGAATTTCCATCATTTTATTTTAAATGAGATTCAAGTCCATAGCTAATTCAATGGATAGACACATTGACTGTGCCATGGGCATGAGCAGCATCCTTTGAGAAGAGGTGGTGATTATGTGTGTGTTCAGATTCCATTTGGGTGCATCTCTGGGAAAATAGACACATGGGCTCAAAGAAAGTTGAAAATTTCAGGAAATGCATGTACTACATAATCTACATGTGTAGGAATTACATGATAGTCAATATTATTTGGCTTAACAGACAACAATTTCAACTATTTAACCATTGTCAGACAACATCAATCTTCCAAATCCAAAATGTTAGATATAAAAGAGAACAGGCAAGAGAAAATCACATTCTCACACTTAGCGGACCATTGCATACAATTGGCAAGACATTTTACACAATTGAGTATTAACTCAATGCTCATGCACAGGGTAATTCCACCACTGGTTTCCTGGTCTCCAAGTCAAGATGATTTTCCCAACCTTCTTAATTTCATTATGTATTACACAGCCTCCAGTGTGGGATATGGGAATAACAACTGAGTGTCCCCTCTGGGGGCATAGAATTACTTGGTTTGTAAATTCATTAGATGAAAATCCAGGATTATAATAATCTGTGTGTTTTATTGAGTCTTCTGTTTCTAAACCAAAACAAAGCACAAAAAGTTGTTTTTGCATTAATATAGAAGGAAAAACAGCAATAAACATAGGAACCATGTTAGCATTGGTTGATTTGTACAATCCAGTTATTTGCATGAAAGAGCAAACAACAAACAGCCAACAGTCAATTAATAACTCAAAGAGAAGGTTGATAGAAGGGTACTAAAGTAATGGATACCAGAAGATTTGATTATTGAGCCCATTTTATATATACATTTGTGTGTATGCATGTGTATGCACATATAATATCCTTAGCCAACTCTAAATCAAAGGAAGATTTTTCTAACCTTACCATGAGAATAAACTCATGTTTTATTCAGTAATTTTTCAGTTCTTGACATATGTTCTTGGGTGAAATAAGTGAGGAATGGAAAAAGTATTACATGTGGCAAGGAGGAGACAAAACAAAAAGAAATTCACAATACTTTGGAGAGCTAGATTCTATCCTTCCTATAATAATTTTTTCAGAATATCATAGTCCTTCTTCACTGCAGGTAACTTTGAAAAATAAGCAGTCATTATGTTTGGGATTATAGCAATGTCCTGGGAAGCTGGCTCTCTGACAAGAAATTAAGCTTCTATAGCCAATAGGAAACTTAACACATAATCATTTTCCTGTAAGGAGGTGGATTCTCTGTGAAGAGATCCAATCGACACTTCAACATGCACATCCTTCCTTCATCATGGAAGGAAAGGTCTTATTGGAGCCACATTTCCCCTCCCTCAAAGGGTCAGTTGGAATTGAATCCATGACTCTGTGATGAGCAGCAGAGTGAAGTGTCATTTGCCTGTCTCCATAGAGGTGGAGATTCAGTTTTGGGAACACAGTTCATGTCTTTCACACAAACACAGCCATTCTTCCTCAGGAGCAGCTGGTGCCAAGAAATCTCTTGTTCCTAAACTACAGATTTGAACAGTCTAGGTGCCTGTAAGTGTGTTGAGGCTGGGGGAAAGGTAATACCATCCTGACAGACCCCACTGACTGCTGATGAGAAAGCAAAATTGAAAATCACTTTTGGTACTACAAAATGATAACTTTCTTCAGGATGCCTTTATGACATTTTTCAGTGCTCATCAGAAAGTGTTGGCACCTGGTATTAGGGGACACACAGTAGCATCAAATCTATATAAGCAAACAGAATTTCCTCCATATTTTTTTACCATGAATGTTGGAAGAGAGAACTGGCTAGGGTTTGGGTGAAGGTGTTTGTTGTTTTGTGAGGTGGGTTTGCTTCTGGGAGATCATCTGAGGGTTTAATTATAAGGTGTTCATTTCTAGGAAAAGAAATATTAAATATTGATTATATTTCTATCAATTGTCTGGATGAATTTATTTGTAAGGGATCTCCAGAGAAACAGATAGAAACATGATATATAAACATATAAATAAAAGAAATTTCCTCTGAGACCTTTGCGTAATTGATTGTGCTGACAAGCCTAAATTCCATAGATGAGTGTGAAATTCTGTAGGGAAAAAAATTACATAAGAGTGGTGTTGAAGTCATGATTCCAAATATTTAAGGAAGCCAGCAGGCTGGAAATCCAGAGAGCAGAGGAAAAAGGCTTGAGGCAGAATTTCTTTTACTTCTGGAAACCACAATTTGCTTTTTTGTTTGTTTTCTTGAGTTTTTTATCTTATAAGATGAGGTCCACCCACAATATCAAGGGTAATATCCTTAACTTAAAGTAAACTCTTTGTATATGTTAATCTCTTCTACAATACATTACAACAGCAATATCTGTAATATGTTTAAATAAACAATTTGGCATCGTAATCTACTCACCTGAAATGAGCAATCACAGTCCACCTGTTGTCCACTCTGAGCACATATTCATCTATGTAAATCATGCTTAATCTTCAAATAAATCCAATTTAAAAACCAAATTTCCTTTTTTTAAAAGGTTTATTTTGTTTATTTACTCATCCCTTGCCACTTGCACTCACTGTGTCTATTTGCTGTGCATTTTTCTGTGTCTTCTTGTCTCCCTTTGTTGTGTCATCTTGCTGTGCTAGCTCTCTGCACCATGCAGGCCATCATTTCTCTGTGCTGTGCAGGCTGTCAGCTCTCTGTACCTTGTGGACCAGCTTGCCTTCACCAGGAGGCCGCAGGAATTGAACATGGGGCCTCCCATATGGTAGATGGGAGTCCAATCACTTAAGCCACATCTGCTTCCCCAAACTTCCTTTTAGCATTATCCACTGTTCTGTGTACAATCCACAATTTAATAACTCTTTCTCCAGAATAAAATTTAAGATATGATGATATTTCCTAAAGACATTCTTGATGTCCTTTAGCTTAAATATTCTGATGAAAAGTTAATACAACTTATGCTATATGATGATAATAGAGTCAGGCAAACTAAATATATACACAAACATATTCATCACATATTAAGGAAGAAATACTCAAAAATTGAATTGTTTATTTCTTTGAATTATATGGTTGCAATTGTTATTTATAACTACCTTCTTTCACTACCAATTCCATATTCCATTTGCCATAAGCAAGCTGAAACCCTGCATAACATCCATCACTAACACATTGTTCATTTAGTCCATGACTCCATTGAGGAATGAAAAGACTGTGGAAAGAGGAAGACTTGTGCCCAGATAATAGATCATCCTAATAATTTTTAAATTAATCTTCTATTTATTTATTTTTATTTTTAATAATATTTTTTTTATTTTTTAAAAGATGCTTAGATTGTATAAATGTTACACAAAAATTAGATGGATTCCCATATGCCCCACCTCACACAACCTCCCACATAAAGATCCTTCATTAGTGTTGCACATCAACTGCAATAGATGTACACATCTTGGGGCTTTGCCACTAAGCACAGACCATAGTTCACATTGTAGATGACACTCTCACCCACACAGTTCTGCATGTTATATGATGATATAAAATGGCCTATATCTGTCATTGCAATGTCACTCAGGATAATTCTTAAGTCCCAAAAAAGCCCCTGTATTATGACTGCTTTTCCTTCTACCAAACCCCAAAGCATCCAGTGGCCACTGGCTCCACATTAATGTTGTAATTTCTTGCAATATTTGAATCGCAATATATCTATAATAGAATACCAGTAAGTCCACTCTAGTCCATAGCTCTTCTCCCAATCCTGAGGAGCCAGTGATGGTGATGTCCACTTCACCTCCAAGTGAGAGGGGTTTTATATCCCATGGATAAGATGGATGGGATTACCTGCCTCCAACTGCAGATGCTCTCCATTCCCTGGGATGCCCATTGTCCAACATCATCTCCCCACCGGGTGTTCAGAGTGAGTCCATTGAGCTGTAGAATAGGAGTTTCAGCTCCTCCAAGATTCCAGGCCCAGCTGGCACATGGACAGCCACAAGACTCCAGTCTCTGGAAGTTCACCTACAAACTCTGTCACAATATATAGGTTTGAATAGAAGGGACAGTTGAACCATGTACAGGGAAGACATATTTGAGTCCAACTCTGTCATTCTCAGGAGCAAGGATTCCAAAGTAGGGTCCACTGATAAGGCACCAAACTCTGGGGCTATCTGCCCTGATATAGGACCTAGGTGTCTCCAGAACCCGCAGGAGCTCCTCTGTTTTGGGTGATATCCACATTGGAAACCTATGAGGTCCTACTGAGATGTGAAAAAGTGTTACATCTGGATGGCATCCTGACTTACTTTGAAGTCTCTTAGGCATATGAACTCATTTGTCTTTACAGTTCCCCCTTTTATTTGAGGTCTTTTTCCAGTCATATTGCCCGTTGGCACTTGGTAGTAATCCCTTGTTGCCAGGGATGCTCATCCCCAGGAGTCATGTCCCATGCTGGCAGGAAGGTAATGCATTCATATGCTGAGTTTGGCTTAGTGAGAGGCAGAATTTGAGCAACAAGGAGGCTCTCAAGAGGCAACCCTTAGGCACCACATAACAATAGGCTAAGTTTCAATTTCAAGAGCAAAGATTCTTAGGCTAGTCATCAATAACAAGAGCTCACCAGTGGATCATACTCCTTTGCAAGACACTGCCCTTGCACTTGGGGGACTGTTACTGCTCTCTTGGAGAGTGTGCAGAGCTCTCCAGGATGGGAATTCAGTATTCTCTCATTTATTGAGTGATTCTCCACCCACTGTGACCATGCCCCATGAGCATTTGAACAATTTTATATATCTTTTATGTATGTTCAGGTGAACTTCCTCCCATGCACCTCCATTTTACATTTACATTTTACATCATACACCTTTATAAATTTTGATGATACTTAACATGTCCTGTATCCACCACTGGAAGGTAATGAAAAATATTTCCACTGACCACTAAATACCCCCTGTTTGATCTATTCTGTTCCTCCCAACCCATCCCCCTGGGGTCCATGATGACCCCTGGCTTGACTCATTGAATGACAAGATTTATAGTTATATGCAACAAGAGGTCTTGACACACTAGTTTCTCATCCCCTATTAGGAACTGCCCTTGCTCTTAAGAGCAGCCCACCTGTCTGATTCTGAGCAAATCAGTCCTCCCAAAGATGGAAGTCCATCTTCTTCCCAATCATTGTGTGGGTCTCCACCCACTGATACAACACATTATGAAAGGATGAACACTCACACACTCCCTGGAAGTGTGCTCCAGATGTGCCCTGTCCCAAATGCACCTTCAACCAACACCGTAAACCAGTGACCCCCCATGTCATATTGCCATAAGAACATTCCCACCTCTGTACTTTCAACCTCATACCCTCAAATCCCAAGTGTTCACCTGGTCAACCCTGCATGACCAAACCCAATATCACTACTCATCTGTCCTATCCCTTCAATAAAGAACTACACTCAAAGAAAAAATTTCCAGCCATGGATTCTCTATCCAGAAAAATTTGGCATTCAAAACTGATGGAGAGTTCAAAATATTCACAGATAAACAGAAATTAAGAGAGTTTGCCAATAAGAAACCTGCACTTCAAGAAGTACTAAAGGAAGTTCTACAGGCTGAAAGGGAAAAACAGGAGGAAAAGAGTTGGAGGAGAGTGTAAGAACAGCTAAGAGGACAAAAAGAGAAATAAAAACAACATATGACACACACACAAACTGAAAGAAAATATAGCTGTTATAAGAAATTCATGGAGAATAACAACACTGAATATTAATGGATTAAACTCACCAGTCAAGAGCCACAGATTGGCAGAATGGAAAAGGAAATATGATCCATTTATATGCTGTCTACAAACAACCCACCTTAGACCCAGAGATTTGAGGAGGTTGAAAGTGAAAGGCTGGAAAACAATTTTACAAACAAACAAGAACCAAAAAGGGCAGGAGTAGCTATCCTAATATCAGACAAAATAGATTTTAAATGCAAAACTAATGTAAGAGATATAGATGGACATTGTACATTAGTAAAAGGGGTAATATTTCAAGAAGAGAGAACAAACATAAACATTTATGCACCTAATCAATGTGCCTGAAAATACATGAGGCAAACCCTGGAAAAGCTAAATGGAGACATAAATGCCTCTACAATTATAGTGGGGGACATTAATACATCATTATCTCACTAGACAGTACATCTAGACAGAGAATAAACAAAGACTCTGAATAATACATTAGAGGACCTGGACCTAATAGACATATACAGAATGCTACACCCAAATACAGAAGGATATACATTCTTCTCAAGTGCACATGGATCATGCTACAAGATAGACCATATGCTAGGCCACAGAACAACTCTTAATGAATTCAGAAAGATTGAGATATACAAAGTAATTTCTCTGACCACATTGGAATTAAATTGGAAATCACTAAGGGCCAGAGGACCAGATTAGGTACAAAGATATGGAAGTTAAACAGCACACTCTTAGACAAAGAGTGGGTCAAGGAGGAAATCTCAAAAGAAATCAGTAACTGCCTCAAAATGAATGAAATTGACAACACAACATATCAAATCCTATGGGGTGCAGCCAAAGCTGTACTGAGAAGGAAATTCATAGCCATAAATACATATATTAAAAAAAGAAGAAAGAGCTAAAAATTGAAGACCAAACTGCAGACCTGGAGGAACTGGAAAAATATCCTAAAAATTTAATTTTCAAGATCCTGCTCTGATAAGATCTCTCTTCATTGAACACCCACTTCAGATGCTAATATCTCCATTTTGCTCATTCATAAGTGTCTACATACATTTTTCTCTCATAGATGTCCATGTCATCAATTTTCCAATGTTGTTCCTACCAAATACCTAACAATCCAGCCAGACCATTGGCCACAGCACATGGATGTGTATGCAAATTCAGCCTCTAGCTATTTTATTTTCCAAGCAAGGTGAACAACTAGATGAACTGCTTGAAGTTCTGGATCACTGGGGTGATAACTCTTTACACTGTCCTAGGATATGACAGAATGAGGCTGTAGTCATCAAAAAAACACATGAAAATATGTTCAATGGCATTAGCTACTAGGGAAATGCAGATCAAAACCACAATTAGATATCATTTCACAGCTTATGGAAAGATCATTATAAAAAAACCTGAAAATTACAAGTACTATAGAGGATGTTCCTATTTCTATAGGAACACTTTTTCAATGTTTGTTGGACTGTAGAATGGTGCAGGCTCTGTGGAAAACAGTATTGCTGTTCCTCAGGAAGCTAAATATAGAACTTCCATATGATTTGGCAATATCACTACAAGTAAAATATTTGCCAAAACTGAAAGCAGGGATACAATCTGACATTTTCACACAGATGTTCATCCCAACATTATTCACAATTGCCAAAAGATGGAAACAATCCAAATGTTCATGAACTGAGGAATGTATAAACAAAGTGTGGTGAAAGCATATGATGAAATACTATTCAGCTGTAAGAAGAAATGAAATAGGAATGCATATGACAACATGGATGAAATTTGAAGAAAATGTGTTGAGTGAAATAAGCCATACACAAAAGGACCAATATTGTATGCTTTCACTAATATGGAATTAAATATAATGTATAAATTAATGAACTTGAAATCTAAAATGTTGGTTCCTAGGAGATAGGATGAGGGTTCATAAAGAGGGGATGATGAATAATATATGTAGAATATTTAGTAATGTTAATTGTAAATGTGTGAAAATGGATAGAGTGGATGGTAGCACATTATAGTGAGTATAACTAACCTCACTGAATTATAAATGTGATTGTTACTGAAAAGGGTAATCTAGGACCTACATAACAATTGCTAGAGCATAATCTAGGGCCTGTAAAACACAGTGAAATTGGTGGTGGATGGAAATTGTGGTTAATAATACTAATACAAGAATGCTCTATGAACTAGAGAAAATATGTCACTATTACAATGTGTTAATAATATGATGATACATGGGAAAATACAACTAATATAACTTATGATCTATAGTTAACATCAATAATATAATACTATTTTTTCCAGCAATGGCAAAGAAAGTACTATATTAATGCTAAGGGTCAAAAATAGGGGGTAGAAAGGGGTATGGGATTTTTTTTTTTTTTAGTAATGTAAAAATCCTGTAATGGACTGAGGTGATGACAGAAGTATTCTGTGATAAAATCAAGAACCAATGAGTATATATTGTAAAATTCATCATACTAAACAACACAGTGACCCCGATGGTGGATGATGGACATTGGTTAAATTACAAATATGAGAAACTTCTCACATGAAGTATAACAAATCTACCATACTAATACATGGTGCTAGCATGATTTGTGGAAAAAACAAAACACCAAATATAAACTTTGGACTGATGATAGCAACATTATTATGATGACGTTCATTCATCATTTGTAACAAATGTGTTACATCAATGTAACATGTAGGTGGTACAACATTTTGAAATCCTGTATAATATGCATGATATTTTTGTAACCTTAGAACTTCCTTAATAAGAAGAAAGAAAGAAAGAAAGATAGAAAGAATGAAAGAAAGAAAGAAAGAAAGAGAGAGAGAGAGAAAGAAAGAATAAAGAAAGAAAGAGAAAAGACTATCATGATACATTGGGAAAATACAATTAATATAACTTATGGAACAGGTTAATAGTAGATTGATAATATTCTTGCAACAATGGCAAAAATAGCACTGCATAAATGCTAAGGTTTAACAATAGGGGGCTATAAGGGTGTATGTGATCATATTTAGGAAAATGTTCTAAAATTGACTAAGGCAATGACAACACCACACTCAGATAAGGCCCTGAGTGTACACTTCAGATGGATCATAGAAGGCAGGAGACTGTGTAACACACTGAACCATGTGGTGGATGATTCACTGAGGTTAATGGAATAAATATGAGAATGATCTCTCATGAACTATAACAAATATGCAATAATAATACAAGGTGTGACAGAAAGAATAAGCCTCAAACAGATGAAGCCCTGGGGAGAGATGAGTCATTTTGACTGACAGCTTACAGCTGAGATTGGGAAGAGAAGAGAGACTGATATAGGGGTCCCTGGGCCAGGCTGAAATGTAAATCAAGAAGAAGCAGAGCAGCAGAACCCCAAGAGGTAAAGGAAGCACAGACGTGGAAGGCAGAGGCTAGAGATCAACAACCAGCTTGCTTCAACATGTGGCAATTGACTTTGTGAGAAAGCAACTTTGAGTTGGACTTTTTATGTCCTTCCAACAGTAAGACTTTACCCCAAATAAATATGCTTTATAAAAGCCAACAGATTTCTGGTACTTTGCATGAGCAGCCTTTTGGCAGACTAAAACACATGGTGTCAATAATAGGATGATTTATGGGAAAACACACAAAACATAATGTATGGACTATAGTTAGCAGTAATATATTCATGCTCTTTCACAAATTGTAACAAATGTTCCACAACAGTGCAAGATGAAGAGGGTGGGGTGATGAATTGGAATTCTGCACATTATGCATGAATGTTTTATATGTGCACAAATTCTCTCATAAAAATAGCTATACATCATGAATTTAATAGATTTTGTATTTTTGAAAAATGGTTGTTTGGCATATTTGTTTACACTCTACTTGAAGGTATTCTACTCTGATCCATTGACCTGTGTGTCTTTCCCTTGATTTATTCATTCTTGTACTTTATTCATAGGAGAGTGAACATGTAATTATCATCCAATCTTTATGTATTTTTTTTTCACTTTTAATGAATAGGGAGCACTTATCTAAGCATTATCTCAATCTGAAGTGCAGTGGGCATCACTATCATAAAATCCTCAAGATTGAGTAAGGAATAAATATAAGGGGGGAATGCAACCATGGACCAAAGAAGACTTAGTGTTATTGTAGTAATGAAAGCCCTTGTAACATTGATACAATGATATTGATTGCCAGGGGTTCTGAGGGGAAAGGGAAGGAAGAACAGATGGAACATAGGGAAATTTTGGGCACTGGAATTTTTCTGCATGATATTACAATGATGGATACAAATCATTACACATTTTGTCAAAACCAACAAAATTATGTGGTGCAAATTATAAACCATAATATAAACAACAGACCATGATTAATAAAAATGCTTCCATATGTGATCATCAACTGTAACAGATGAACCACACTAGTGAAAAATGTTAGGGGCAAATGTGAGGGGGAGGGGCATGGTATATAGGAATCCCCCATATTTTTTAAGTAACTTTTCTGTCATCTACAACTTCTTTTAAAAAATTAAGTTAAGGAAAATTATGGCAGTCAACACAATTAAAACAGAGTTATATGACAGCGGTTGATAGATTTGGATTTTTAAGAGTGAGAAGTTCAGTAAAAATTCACATGATCATTTCCTATGTGTTTCATTAAATTCCACTGGGGAATTTGAGTCTTTAAAAGTCTCAATCTATTGGACAGGTGATGAAATAGACTCAATTCTTTCCTGTTGGAGATAAGTCTCCACTCCATGGTTTACAGATTAAGAAGAAGCTGGTTAAATGTCCAGAGTTGATGATCTGGGAATGGATGGCTTGTGGGGGCAGATGCATGTACTGGTCAGAAACAGCATCCTTCTCCCTGTACATCCCATGTCTCCTCGGCAATTCTTTTCATGTCTTGTTGAGGATTATGGGGCCAAGAATGTGCAGGGGAAGGGTCCAGTGTAGAAAACACCACAGGTTTTTATATTTATAGACTGCCAGGTTCTCCTTTCCCACAGCAAACATAGTCTTGGTGCAAGAGCTGCTGTTCCCTGACTTATTCATATATTTCATTAGATTTGGGAGAAATTTACAAACATGATGCTTCATTGACTGGCTTTTTCCCATGTCCTGTACCCCAACTGATGGTCCAGCTTGGTATGAATTAAGCCTCTTAAATACCCTGGAACGGAGCAGTGTTAACAGCCAGTAGATTATCCTGTTGGTGAAATTTGCATCATTATGTATTATGGAATTAATAAGGTTAATAATTGACATTTGGCTTGAAGTACTGCCATTAATTTATGAATACTGTCCATTGATCTCATGACAAGTATTAAGGAGAATTTTAAAAGTAAATAATTTAGGACTGAATAAAAGAGAACAATTCAAGATGTTGTGTTAAGAAGAACAAAAATGTGAAACCCAAAATAACAAAAGTTCACGTTTCTTTTATCTATCACAGCAGGGGTAGATGACATTAGGCATTGAGTTTGTCTCTGAGGATGGTAACACCCAGTGAAGTCTCTTTTACTCACTTGCCCTACATTTGTTTCTGTGAAGTCTTTGTTTCCTGGCAAATGTTATTTTTTACATTTAGGTTGGGTTTTCTTCACTTGGTCTTGATTATTTGGATTCAGGGGACTGGGGAATGGGACACTCTGAAACCTCAGCCTGTGTGAATTTCTAGAGAAGCAGTAAGACCTTACTGGCAACTACCACAATAGGAATTAGATTCATTTATCTTTACCTGTGCTAACAACTGCTAAGGGACCATTTCTACCAGAGACTTGGGTAGTTGGACAACTGAACAATAGAAGAGAAAAATAAGTCAACATCCCAATTCCTGTCACAAATATAAGTAATACATAGAGTTAACATCTCTGGGGAAAATAAACAGTAAAAGAGATAGCAAACTTAAAATTTATAGAAGAATGTAACAAATATAGGAATCATGTCACACATCATGGGTAGACCTGGGAATCACTGGTCATTCTGACATCATTTCTCTTTGAGAGAGCCAAGGTTCTCACTCTGAAATAAAATTGAAAAAAAAAAAAGATGTGTGTGTTGTCTACATATTTATATAAGGCAATAGAAACCTAAATTTTGCCTGAGTTTCTCATTGTTAAAGATGACCTGAGTCAGCATCTGGCTTGAGACTTGGGATTGCTGGGCTCAGAATAAATTGGAGTTGACAAGAGAATCTTTTGGGGACACATTCATGATATACCTCCAAAACATCATTACTAAGCATGGAGGTTTTCCTTATTCTCTAGGTCATCTGTGCTTCTTTAAACCCAAGATGTGTTCCGGTCAATTGGAGACTATTCATAATCCACACTGCCTGCTACAACCTACAAGGAATGTGAGCTTTCCTGTAAAGGATGGGGATGCAGATACCAGCATAGGATGTGCTGACTTGGGGTGCACATTAACAATGGGAGATCCCAGTGATAAAAGTTAGAATGTTACCTTATGTGATATTTTGTGAGACAAGTAACTAGACATGCCTCACTATGGCTCTGGGATCAGTAGCTGTGGCATGGATGCTCATCCCTCTTTGTGTGTAAAAGAACTATTGTATAACTATAAATTAAGTAATCATGGTAGATAACAGAAACTGGTCTTGTAAAATGACAGAATATGAATTTGAAAGCAGCATATTTCTTTTTTATAATAAAATTCATTGACATTTTTTCAGTGTCCTACAGGTGTCTTAGAGATATTGAAAGACAAAAAAATTCACAAGAATAACATGAATTTACACTCAAAATATATCTGCAGAAAACCTCTTTTAGCTTGTAATAATATTTATCTCCATTTTTCTAAATACCTCTATAGTTAAACATTACATGTTCTTTCAAAAATTGTTCTGAAAATCCCTCTTATGAAAATATATCTTGACATGATATCTTTAAACTTTGTTCCAGATGTATCATTTTTTTCTATCTTTTACCACTCCTGGGGCATTTCTGTCTCTCTCTCAGTATAATTATTTTATAAATGAATAACATAGGATCAGATGGATTACTATGCTTCTTTGAAAATTTATGTTTAAATTCACTGTATTTCCATGAAGGAAGGAAGGAAGAAGGGAGGAAGAAAGGAAAGGAGGGAGGGAGGAAACCACTTGAAACAGAATAGCATCAGATATTACAGTGATGAAAGGCAAAATGTCAAAAAAATATTTTTAAATATTTTTCACTATTTTTTAATATCCCAATCTTTTAATTTAATTATATTTTCAGTTTTTTTAAAAAAAAATTATGTATTTTGTTTCTTATATTTAAACTTATTGTTATTGCTTCATTTTTCTATTAATTGTGTTTGGCTATTTTAATGGCTTCATTTTTGAAGAAACTTTGAATCACAGAAGGGTTCCAACTCGGGCAGGGGAGGATCATTGGTGTGGGGTGCCAGTGATGTGGTACACATGGGAGGAAGTTCACCTGGGTGTACATATAAGGTATATAAAAATGTTCAAATGTCATGGAGCATTATCAAAGTGGGTGGAGACTCAAACAATAAATGAGAGAATATTGAATTCCCATCCTGGAGAGCTCTACCACATTCTCTAAGGGAGCAGCAACAATCACCCAAGTGCAGGGGCAATGACTGGCAAAGGAGATGATCCACTGATGGGTCTTTGATATTGATGATTATGCTTCGCCTTTGCTCTTGAAATTGAAACTTAACCTACTATTGTGGGGTGCCTAAGAGTTGCCTCCTGAGAGCCTCCTTGTTGCTCAAAAGTGACCTCTAAGCCAAACTCAGTACATAAATGCATTAACTTTCCCCCAGCATGGGACATGACTCCCAGGGATAAGCAAGCCTCCCTGGCACTGAGTGATTACTACCAAGCACCAACTAACAATGCAACTCAAAAAAGACCTTAAATAAAAGGGGGAAAAGGTAAGGACAACAAGCTATGTGGCCAAGAGACATCAAGGTGAGTCGGGAAGTCTTCCCAGAAGTAACGTTTATGCACATCTGAGCAGGATCTCATGGACTGCCAAAATGGATACTACCCCAAATTGCGGGGCTCCTGAGTGCTCTGGAAACATCCAGGTCCTATGTTCAGGACAGATAGATCTGGAGTTTGATGCCTTGTCAGTGGGCACTACTTTGGAGTTTGTGCTCCTGAGAGTGAAAAAGTTGGACTCAATTGTCTTCCCTACACATGCCTTAATTGTCCCTTCTGTTTAAACCTATACTTGATGCTGGACTTTGTATGTGTACATCCAAGAGACGTGAGTCTTTGGTCTGTCCGTGTGCCAGCTGAGCCTGGAACCTCAGTGGAGTTGCAACACCTACTCTACAGCTCCTTGGTCTCACCCAGGACAACTAACAAGGAAATGATAGACAATGATCATCCCAAGGAATAAAGAGAGTCTGCAACTGGAAGCAAGATAGTCCCATCCACCTTCCCCATGGGATATAAGCCCCCTCTCAATTACAGGTGGAGTGGACATCACCAATCCAGAATCCTCAGGATTGGTGAAATAACTATGGACTAGAGTGGACTTACTGGTATTCTACTATAAACATATTGTGATTCTATCAATGGAAGAAATTACAGCATTGCTACTGGAGGCTCTGGTGACATGGAGAGGTAAAACAGTTGTAATACAGGGTTTTTTGAGGGACTTGTGGATCATCCTGAATGACATTGCAATGACAGATATAAGCAATTTATATCATCACATAGCATGCAGAAGTGTGAGAGAGTGTAAACTCAATGTGAACTGTGGTCCATGCTTAGGGACAAAGCCGCAGGATGCATTTATCAATTGCAATGAATGTGCCATACTAATGAAGGATGATTACGGGAAGGTGTGGGAGGTCTAAGGAGTGGGGCATATGGGAATACCTATATTTTTTGTGTAACACTTATGTAATTTAAGTATCTTTTTAAAAATTGTTATGAAAAAAGTTCTTGTTTTTTTAAATATTGTGGCTGGTGATTGTAAGAACAGGATGCATTTGCTGAATGTTGCTTGGTATAAGACAATGGCCAAAAATTAGCACCATAAAATGTGACTATATCTTTAGGTGTTATGAGATTCTGAAATTTGGCAATTCTAAATACAATTTCCTAAGGATAGCATAATAAAATTGGTAAGTGGCCTGGGCACTTCAATCCAAATTGAGCTGAAGTTATTAAGAGAGTATGATTATCTTCTTATAAGACTCAAAGTGATTTTAAAAAAATTTCAGAGTTCTATTCAGATAGAATAACAGGCTTTTCCTCAAGCCCTACTCCAAATAACAATAATCATTTCTATAATTTACTTTGCATTTCCTTTGGGTCAGAAGTTGAACTAGACACCTTCTAATTTTCCTACAATGAAAATGTTTATTGGAATAATTGCATCTTCTAGAAGCAAACTAAAGCCTATAGCCATCCAGATTATTAAAGTGCATTATTTTTTGTTTTCTGTTGCTGTGTAACAAATTACTACAAACTTGGTTGATTCAAGCAAAATTCATTTATTAGCTCACTTTTTTTTTTTTGGTGAAAAGTCAGTATGGGCTCTGTGCACAGACTTTTAAATTCTGAACCCTATAATTATACAAAGCTAAGCAGTTTGCACTGCCATCACAATATCTCCATATGGGAAACTACCATACTCTATAAAACCTCTCCTAGGGCTCATATCAGCCTTCATGGTATGCAAGGCCAGTCCTTCCCCCATATGCAGCAGCCAGGTAATTCTATTTTCCATGTGGGGAAAGGGCTGAGCAAAGAACTTTGTACATGGAGAGAAACCTATGAAGCAGGAGCACATGTTTATGCTCCACATTAAACAATTCCTAAGGAGAAAGGCAACTCTGGGCCATAAGATATATCAAAATTTAAGGAATAAGGTAGTTCAGGTAAATATGGATTATTATATCTGCTGGAAGACCACAAGTTTGCCTCTATAAACCATCCAGGAGAATCCAATAAAAACATTGTCTTTAGAAAAAGCAATTCATTGTGGGTTGGCCCTGTGAATGTGCCTCCCACTCTTCCAAATACAGAGACATAGAGGACCAAGTTCCCCAAAGCACTGCTATGAAAGCTACCACTATATTTTCTGCCAAAGATAGGCAACCCAATACCTATTCTGGGCCAAGGTCTGACCCATTCCTGGGAGACATAGAACTTCTCTCAAGGGAACCTTGGCTTGAGAACTTTCCAATGATCTTGCTGGATCTTCTTGGAGGGCACAGGAGGTTAAGAAATTTCCAAGAAAACTTCTATCCCTTTTTACTTAACTCACAGATAGACTTGTATCATTGGTTCACAAGTCCCCTAGCCTCCCTTGAAATCTCTGTTGTTTTTTCCTGCCTCCATACCTGACACTCAGCTTCATGTGCATATTAGATTTTTTTTCTTCTATTAAAGTGATTTCATTTAAATTCATAAACTCAATGTTATTCAGAGCATCACAAATCTAGAGGGATTTCTTGGAGAAATGGTTGAATGAAGAGGAAGATCCAGACCCTGACAGGAAACCAGTCCTTAAGCTTCCTTTGACCTGCCCCTGGGGATGGATCTTATAGTGCTTGAGTCTGAGTGCCCCCTGCATCCTGGCTCCTTCCCAGCATAGAGAGATTTTAATCTGAGCTCACATTAATTTCCCATAACTGTATCTCTCAAACACTAAAACATGGCTGTCTTCTTAGATTTCAGGCTTTTTATTTCCTAATACAGCTGGTTAATGCAATTGTACTGTAACTGGTCAATTTGCCCTTCATGGAATCTGTAGAATAGGGTCCCACCATTATTGCTAATGAATGACAACAACTCCACTGCCTGCCCTTGAACCTGGTGAACCCAGTGCATTTGGTTGCTATTTAAGATGTATCCAGAGAGGCACAGGAGAGCTTCAAAGATGCCCAGACTATGCCACATTTCCTCCTGGCCCAAACAGCTGCATCTTACACTGGAAACCTGCAAACACAAATACATTCTGGTTAAGAAAAGTGTTACATATATATTCTTTCTCTCATTCAAACTCACTCACATACTCAATATCTTTTACCCATCATAAAATAAACATTTAAAATGCCAGTAATGGAAACTCATTTCAGTCAAAACTCCATAGTAAACCATCTTTATTAGGAACCAATCACTAAATGGGAAAACTTGAAACTCCAGAGCTGGGGCTTCTCTCCTAAAGATGCAGGGTCATATTGGGCTGGGTTTAATAAAGAGAAGGAAGTACTTTATTTGCATGCCTTTCTTCTATATAGCAAGTTCTGGAGTTGGCTGACTTAAGAGAAGGCCATGCCCATAAAAGATATGAATGTTCTTGGGGAGTTGCATAGCAAAGATATCTCTTGGAAAACCTAATTTTGTATCATGCAATTTTGATGTGATAAAACAACATTCATTTTTTTCATACATATTCATGTTAAACATATGATATAGGTATAAATATTTTCTACATTTTGCAAATTTAAAATTATTAAGAAAAGTCCTAGATTGCTGTGTAATATTATAAAGAGCTCATATCTGATAAGAGTGAATTCCAGTGTATGGGCCTGTACTGCTCACCTCTGGACCTTACTATGCACCAAACCACTCCAGGACAGAGATGGACACACTGAGTGAGTTTTGGAAACCCCCTTTTTGTTGTGTGAACCTGGCGTGCTTCTGCTGCACTCTAGTGCTTATCCTAAGAATTTCAAGAGACATAGATTCATACAAATATATTGTCAGCAGTCTCTGACATTTCATATGTCGTAATCTACATCTCTATTGCTACTTATGTAAAAAAGTGTTTTTTCTTTATGTCTAAGAGCTTTATTGAGGAATACTTGAAGTTGAATTCCATTTATTTCAATGTATTGCAATCTAATTCAGTAAACTGAACATATTTCTCTGTACACTTTGGTAAATACTCCCATATGTGTATTTACCATCCTTTGATTTAGAGTGGACAAATTCATCACCCAAAAAGTTTTGTTTCTTTCCTTTGTAATCCCTCTTCCCACACTTTTCTTTCTCACACCTTCTCCCCAGGCAACTTAGCTATCTTTATATAACCCTAGTTAATTTTCCTCTTTGAAAATTTGATTTAAATGGAACGATACATTGTGTAATTTAATTTATGTAGATTCTTTCACTCAACCAGTTTTTGAGAATTGCATACACTCAGGGACATCAATTATGAGAGTATTCAAATATATGCATATATCAACCTTTGTTTATCATTAAGATACTGAGGGGTATTTGGATTTTTTCCACTTTCTGGGTATTAAAAAGAAGGCTGACTCTCAGCTTGGAGATGCTCAGTTTTAAGAAAAGTCTTGTTTATTAGTAAGCCAAAAGGGTGCTGATGCAAAATACCAGAAATCTGTTGGCTTTTTAAAAGGATATTTATTTGGGGTAGAAGCTTACAGTTACCAGGCCATAAAGTATAAGTTAGTTCCCTCACCAAAGTCTGTTGCCACTTGTTGGAGAAAGATGGCTTCCAACATTCAGCTTTCCTATTCCTCTTAAGACTTCATGGTCCCAGCTTCTGCCAATATCAGCTGTAGGCTGAGATGAGTCTCATCTCTCTCCCAGGGCTCGTTTCTCTCTGTGCTCAACTGCTCTGTTTTCTCCACAAGTTTGGTGGTAGACTATGTGGCTCTATAGGCTTTGACTGTCTCCCTGGAGATAGGTTCTCTCAGGCTCAGTGGCTCTGCTCCCTTCACAAGGCCAGCTGTGAACTATCAGGTGAAAGTCTCATCAATCTTCCTGGGGTCTCTGCCATGTCTTTGGATCCATTTCTAATCCTCTGTGTTCTTCTCCTATGTCTTTACTTCCCAGGGTTCCAGCATCCAAAACTCCCACATCAAAACTCCAACTAACTCCTCTGCTCTGCTGTGTAGTTTTATCTATGAGTCCTCACCCAACAAGGGGTCAGATACTGAATGTCATATTGATGTGGTCCAATCAAAGACTTAATCATTATTTAATCACATAAAAGTGATACCACTGAATCCAATAAAATCTAATGTGCAAAGAGGCCAGTTTACAAACCTAATCCAATATATGTTTTTTTGAGTTAATAAATAATACCAAACTAGAGCAGCTTGCTTTTATTCTTAAAGCAACATCACCAAAAAAGTTGTTCAAGAAGAAAATAAATAATTTTTTTCAAGACATCAGATAATTGAAGTCATTAATTTGGAAATCTGCAGAAAAACAAGTGCAAGTGAGGATAAATACGACCAGAACATTAGCTTCCTGGAATATAAGCTGACAGATGGCATTTAAGCTAGCACAGAGATTAATTTAGAAATTTATTTCTATTGTTTAAGATCAATTGTGATAAAAGTTTAAAGTGTGACATTCTCAGTGATCACATATTTAAGAGAATTTTTAGCCTCTTGAAGCATTTTCCACTAGTATTTGGGAGAAACAATAGTTCCCATTGGCTCTTACAGATGATGGTGATCACTAGAGAAGAGGAACGGCCAAAATGCGCTGAGACTCACCTACCCTAGATCCATTACAAAACAAAATACTTTGCTGCATTTGGATACTCATCAATCATAACCCATATCATCTAGGCACTGTTAATCTCTCATAGAAATTTGGACTGGAACAGAGGCCAACATGGAAACTTTGTCCTTAACTACTTCTCACTTTTCTGAAATAAACGCCATCATCTAAAGGGAAGAACACTAAAACATGAAGCTGAGAACACTTGAATAAGACCATTGCATCTAGGATGGAACATCTTGAAAAAATGACTCTCGATTCCTCGGGTTAAGAAGTGGGCAAAAATATACTCTGGATTGTCTCTGGGGAAGGAACAGGATCACTTGTAAGACTATACTTCAGACCCAGGTTCATTGTGCCTCCTTAAGAATAAAGCTCAGTCAGATGAAAGAATGAACTCCTTTATCTCACAACACTAACATCCTTTAAGGAAAAATAAAACTGGAAAGCACTTGGGTAAGTGGAATGAAACAAATTATCTCTTGGAAGTGCACAGGTACAAACTTGAAGCCAAGAGGTGGAGAAACATCATATCTCCAGATTAATCTGAACTCTCTAGTGACCATACCAGAAACAAACTTATATTCTAGTAGGTAGCAATAGCAATAATAAATTTCAAATAAAGGTGACTTAATTTATAAAAATCTCCATAACAATTGCTTAACTACGGTTGTGTGTGATTATCTACATGAAGATAAAATTTTAAAAAAATTAAAATAAATGTAATATATTGAATTGTCTACCTTGGTTTGCCCATGTGTTTGGTCATAGTCCATGTTCATGTGCATATGGACCTATTGTAATTAGGAACTTAGAAGATATTATTTCAGGTGTTCCCAAACTGAGTGAAGATGGGGCTTAACACAACATGTCTTAAGTCCTTATAGGCAAAGGAAAAAGGACATGGAGGAGGAGAAATCCATGTAGAGTAGAAGAAGCTGGAAATTAATGATCCATGAAGAGAAAAGAGCAGATGTTCCCTTGTACATTTCCATATGATGGAAAGACAAGGACCCATGGATGAACAACAGCCACCCCCAAATTCCACACAGTTTTTATGGAGAAAACATTGCCTTGCTGATGTTTCAATTTTAAACTTTTCCTAGACTGAAAAGCATGAGCCAATAAACTCCATTTTTTTAAGCCATCCCATTTTATGTTATTTGTGTTATTAGCTGGGAAACTAAGACAACATCTATTTCTGTTATCCTATCCAACATATCTCCTTTCAACTCAAAATTAGGAGCAAATAAAAAAGAAATATGGAGATGTAGGAAAGACTCAAATAGAATGAAAGAAATAAAAAATCAGAAAAGTAAAATAAGTGAACAATATCTTCAACAGCTTCTGCAGTAGATATGACTCAATTGCTAAAAGAGTGACTTAGAAAACAGTAAATCTAAATTTCTCAAACTGAAGATAAAATTACTAAGAGATGATTCAGTTCTGTGGGATAATATCAGATATTATAATAGAGGTGTAACTGGAATCCCAAAGGGAGAAGAGAGAAGGGGTAAAAAATAAATTTTTGAGGAAATAATGGCCAAGAAATTTCCAAATTTATTGGCACACACCAAACCACAGATCCAAGAAACTGAGAACATGCCAGGTAGGATAAATACAGACTTACAAACATACTCACAAAAGCACATACACACATATACACAAATATCCCTAGATATATCACATCAAAACTTTTGTAAAACTCTAGAAAAACAGAGACAGAGTAAAAATCTTGAAGCAATATAGGGAGAACAGAGGATCTATTCTCTACAGAAGTATAAGAAAAATGATTATAGTCTACTTCTTGTCAATAACATGAGAAAGCATCTGTAATACAGTAATCAAAGCCATGTCCTGGATGGTCACAGAACTCAGCTGCAAAGAGAACTCACTCTTGGATGTGCCCATGGAGATGGTGAGTTGGCTTTGAAAGGACAGCAAGGGGTTTGTTTTCCCACACTAAGTGAGGGAACTCCATACACCCTGATCCCTCCTCTTGAAGCTGCTGGATGCAGAATTAAAATTAACCACTGATAAGATAGGTACCAGATTTGTCAGAGCAACACTGTCTTGGGTTTGACTTCTGCAGCTGCACATGGGACAGGACACTAGGGTCAAGGTGAACAAGAGTGAATCATAACCAGAAACTGCAAGCCAAGGATAATATACAGATATTTCTTGTTCTTCTCAGCAATGATCATATCTTTCCCAAGGGCCTGTAGCCAAAGCAAGAAAATAACAGAAAAAGTTAAGCCTGGTCCCAAATCTTCCCTAGATTACAGGCAGGTAAATTTATATCTGTGCCATGTAATGGCTTTAGGGTTTGGCAGGACATTCACAGGTGAGACTCCGGGAAGCTAAACTCCTCCAAAGCAGCTTCTTTCCCCACATACTGCCTTGTCTTGCCAGGACACAAATTTAGACAGTGAAGGAAGATGAGGAAGCAGAAAGAAATGAACGGCGTTTGAATTCTCCAGATGTCTATATGCCTTTGGGACACCATTTTTATTGTTTAGTTCACATGTAAGAAGTTTACTCAGAAGTTTGGCATTAAAGTAAGACCACTGACCTCTGAAACCAAGTTTGATATGCACAGGGATAATTTCATCAGATTAAGAAGAAGGGCAGCTCCCTGAGCCTGTATAGAGGAGGCCCAGAGTCTTCATCTAGACCATTTCTCTTGTTGTATAAGTAGTGTGCTGCCTCTCCTGTCTTGTTAATGGCACTGCCACACTGCCTTGTGGAAGTGATGATACCTCCTAGAGATCAGGAATTGACCTGACTGCCCCTGTTTGAGACGTGAGAACACAGAGCCCTCTTTCTCAGCATCAGAAAGTGGCCTGGAAGTGAGTCTAAAACTGAAGAATATCAGTAAAAATAAGTAAAAGTGTAAACAGGCTGGTGAAAATAAGATGTGATTTATGAAAGCAAAAAGACAAAGTGGATGCCTTTGAAGTAATATTAAATGTTAATGGATTAAACTCCATGTAAAAAGACACAAAAACTGGTAGCATGGATTTAAAAAATAACCATCTCTATGATTCCTCTGGAGACTTACTTTAGACCCAAGGATACAAGAAGACTGAAAGTGAAAAGATTGAAAAAGATATTCTATACATATTGTATACAACAAAAAAGCTGTAGTAGCTCTACTAATATCTGACAAAATACACTTTAAATGCAAAGCTCTATTAAGAGACAAAGAATGATGCCATATACTATTAAAAGTGGCAATTCACCAGGAAGAAAAAAAATAACAATAAATATCTGTGCATCTTTTCCAATGTGCCCCCAAAATACATGAGGCAAACACTGTCAAAACTCAAGGGAGAAATAGAAATCTGTACATAATAGTTGAAGCTTTAAATATACCACACATATCTAAAAATATATGAATAAGGAATTAGAGAATTTGAATAATTTGATAAATGAAATAGCCCTAACAGACATATACAGATCAATGAACCCCAAAAGAGGAGGAAACACATTCTTCTCAAGTGCTCATGGATAATTCTCCAGGTTAGACATATGTTGGGTCACAAAATAAGTCACAACATTTTTTAAAAGATTGAAATTATATGAAGCCCATCATAATGGAATGCAACTGGAAATCAATAACAGGTTGGAGGCTATAGAATGCAAAATTATGAATGGAAGTTTAACAACACACTCTTAAACAACCAGTGGGTCAAAGAAGAAATTGCAAAAAATATATATATCTCAAGATGAGTGAAAATGAAAACACAATATATCAAAAATTATGGGATACATCAGAGGGGTAAATTTATAGCTCTAAATGCTTACATTAGAAAGCAATAAATAGCTAAAATCAGGTAACTAACTATGTGTAGCATTTTGGTATTACTTATGAATTTCCAAAAAAGATGTAGATTATGTTTGTAAACTGGTCTGTTCCTCTGGGCATGATACTCTTTGATTATGTTAACTTGAAAAGTTTTATCTTTGCCTGATTAAATTAAGATTGGGTCTTGGATATGACCACATCATTAGGGAAACTCAAGGTTGAGTCCTTGCCCACTTGGTGAGCTATATAAATGGACACTCAGAAGAACATACACATGAGAAGAGAAAGCTCCATAGATACCAGAGAAAAGAGCTTGTCAGCTTTGATCCTGAGGCCCCAGGAAGAGAGATGAGCCATTTGCTTGATAGTTTAAACTAGCCTCTGATAGTTTACAATTGACCTTGTGAAGACAGCAGAGCAGCTTAGCCCAGAAAGAAATGAACCCTAAGCTGGCCTACAGCTGAGATCAGAAGAAGCAGGGACCATGGAGCCTGAAGAGGAAGAAGGAAGTCTGAACCCTTACAGAGATAGACAGCCATCTTGCTTCAACATCTTGCAACAGACTTTGGTGAGAAAATTAACCTTGGGTTGGACTCTTTAGGGCCTTGTAACTGTAAGCCTTTACCCCAAATAAATATCCTTTATAAATCCAATATATTTCTGATACTTTGCATCAGTACCCCCTTTGGCTGACTAATACAGTATGCACTCAATGGAACAAGAAAAAGAACAACAAACTAACCACAAAGCAAGTAGAAGGAAAGAAATAAACATTAGAGAAGATATTAAGGAATTGAGAAAAAACAACAAAAGTTTTATTTAGAAGATCAACAAAATTGTGAAACTCTTAGCTAGAATCACTAAGGGAAAAAAGAGAAAAGATGCAAAAAATAAAATCAGAAGTGAGGTGGGGACTTTACAAAGAATCTCACAGAAATAAAAATGATCAGAAGAGGATACTATGAACATCTGTATGGCACCAAGTAGATGATATAAACAAATTCCTAGAAACAATCAAACTGACAATAGAAGAAATAGAAGACCACAGGGAAACATTCACAAGTAAAGATATTGAATCAATCAAGAAAACCTCTTCAAAAGGGTACAGAAATTATATACCAAATGTATGTTATAGACCATAGTTAGTGATCCTAATCTGATGATATCTCATAATTTGTAACAAATATTCTGCAACTATATAGTGTGTTGTGGAGGGGTGTTATATGGGAATTCCAAACTTGTTCATGATTGTTTTGTAAGCTCACATCTTCTCTAATAAAAATATATTTCAAAAAGTGAAAATAAATCCTCTACCCAAAAGAAAAACCCAGGCAAAGATGGCTTCAAAGATGAATTCTAACAGTCATTCAAAGATGAATTAATACCAATATTCCTCAAAATATTGCAAAAATTAACAGGAGGGAATGCTACCAAACTCATTGTATGAAGCCAGCATTACCTTAATGCTTGATGACAGTGGTATTCTAGGGTCATAATTGGCAATAAAGTGAAAGCTAAAGGATAAATTTAGGACTGCATAACTTAGTGAGATCTGCAGTGGATGCAGGAAATGCTTACTAGTACAAATACATGAATGTTCTACCATAATCTAGAACAAAGGTATGTCATTATTACAAGGCATTAATAATATGTTGATATATGGAAAAATACAACAAATGGAGCATATGGTCTATAGTTAACAGTAGTATTGTAATATTCTTCAACAATTGCAATGAAGGGTATATATCAATCCTAAGGGTCAACAATAATTGGGTATAAGGGAAAATGGGATTTTCCTTTTTGGAGTAGTGAAAATAATCTAAAATTGTTTGGTGATGACAGAACAACTCTGTGATTAGACTGAAAGCCATTGGCTATAAACTTTGGACAAAACATGGGACTGTATAACACAGTAGACCTTGTGTCTACTGTGGTTGATGGAGAATAGTTAATAGAACAAATATAAGTATGTTCTTTCTTGAAGGATAATACATATACAATAATATTACATGGTGCTAAAAATGGAGTGATATATGGAAAAATATACCTAATGAAAGCTAGGGACTATAGGTACTAGGAATATTTAAATATTTTTCATCCCTTGTAACAAATAGCATACTAATGCAGTGTCAACAACAGGAGGGTATATAATAATGTGTTTTTTGCATGACTTTTCTGCCAGCCTAAACCTTTTCTAATTAAAAATCATGGGACTATATAACAAGAGAACCTTGTTGTGGATACTTTATAGTATAAATATAAGAATATTCTGTCATGATCTAGAACTATTTTCTGTCACTATTACAAGGTATAAATAATAAGGTGGGATATGGGAAAATACACCTCATGCAAACTATGGACTATAGTAATATTTTAATATCATTTCATCAATTGTAACAAAGTTACCACTTCAATGATATGTGTCAAAAATAGGGAGGTATAAGGGGTATTGGGCGTTTGCTTTTTGGTGTAATGAATATATTCTGAATTTGATTCTGTTGAATGCACAACTCTGTGATTATATTGAAAGCAAGTGATTGTATAATTTGGATGGATTCTAGATTGTGTAAATATATATCAATAAAACTGTAAATAATATATTGGATTATAACTCAATGAATAAAATAAAAATCCAATAAACTATGGTGGTACTTCAGGTATTATATGCAGATTTCCCCAAACAACTGAATGAAGGAGTTGACATGTAACCCCCCTCCCCTTGAGTATGCACTGGACACAGAGAAGCAATTCTAAGGAATAAAGTATGAAAGGGAAAAATAGTAACTTTATAGATAAGGTGGAAACAACTTCCCTAACCAAGTGACAAAGGGAGGAAATTCAACACCACCAGAGCTGACTCATGTTGATGCAATGTTTCCCCTGGTATGACACAAGGAGAAGGGCTCTGAACCTCTGTGGCACATGCACCCAAATCTGTACATCAGTAGAATCATGAGAAAAACATGCATATCCCAAATTTTGAGGCATTAATAAAAATAAAAAGTCAAAAATGAGCAAGTGTCATGGACCAGAGGAGATTTAGGTGGTATGAATCCTATATTCAAAATGGTGTATAGATTGTATCTGATATCAGAAAGAGGACATATATGGAAAAATGGGTGACATCCAAAAAAATACACAGATTATTATTAATGGTAACTTAGTTTTGATTAATGTATTATGGATATTGACAAAGTTAGTAATAGGAGAAAGTAAATATGAGATCTATGGGAAGTCTGTATATTTACTCAGCATCTCTGTTAATTTAAAATTTACAAAATCTATTTTACAAAGAACAAAAAAGGAGGTTTAGTTACTAATTTTCCCAAACTTGGTTTATTTTTTAGATTGAAAAGTCATTATTTATCACAGAATATCTGAGAATTTCAGATTGTGCTTGACTTACTATGTTAGATGAGTGAGGAAAGATCACACTGTGACCTAAGTCAAAGACCTAAGTAAGGGGAGGGATAGGCTGGAGGTAGTGAACTCACATTCCCCTGATGTGAACTACATGCACAATCTGAATCATCATGACATTACACTGGGGACTGAAATGGAGAACCCAGGCAAGGGGAAGGCAAATACTCAGAGAAATTGACTCTGGGGACAGGAAGCCCCAGACCATGACACTGAAACTGTTTCCTTCCCTGCAGCTGCTCCTGGAGCTGCCTTCTGTCCTTTTTGGTCTCAAGCACCTCCTGCAGGCCATTCCCATCCCGAAGGGGAGGTTTGTGCCTGACTTCCTCTCACTGTGACTCTTGTACAACAATACATGCCTGTGTCCTCCACACTCATGGACCTCAGCTGCAGATAGTTGTCATTCTTGGATGTGTCAGTGGTGATGGAGATGTGGCCTTGGAAATCTGGATTGTAGTATGTGTTCCCTCTCCAGTTCCCCAACCAGTCCAGCCCTTTCCCAGAATGCTGGTGGATCCATTGTCAGTAGTTACTGTTCATGACACAGTCCCCTGAGACAGTGCAGGTGAGGGATCAAGTATGACATTGAGAATAAGGCCAATATTCTCTATTTCCATGAAATGCATTTAAATATCCAATACCTACCTCAAATCCAGGGCCCTAAAATTTTGAGGAACCCATTTTGATGATTTTTTCTCTTCTGTTTCCTCAAGCATTTTATATATTCCCAAATTTTGAGGGAGCAGGAAAATGTAGCAATCACACTTAATTCAGATCAGATAAAACTGTGGGCAATCATTTTCACTGTGAATTGGAATGGTTTTCAGTAAATCACTAACTTGGGAGAACATAACATTAAACCAAACATCTTCATCCCTGTACATATTCAAGGTTTCCTGTGTAATTAAATTCAGTAATATAACCCTATCAAAATGTTTATTTTTGACACATGATGAATATTTATACTTAGGTGGCCATAATTCTCTTTGTTGTTCAATTTACACAAAGCCTTCTAGTAATGTTTTTCCTTGTGCAACCTGCATATCTGCAAGAAATTTCTGGACCTACTGCTCTCTCCTTGTGCTTCCACCACTCCATAGAGCCTCCTTAGGATTAAAACAGTGACAGCTAGTAGAAGATCTTTAGCTCCGTATATGTCGGGTCAGGAATTTTTTTTTCTTTATGAGCCATTCAAGTATGTGAAAAGTGTCCGGTGCTGGCATTCTGGATTATGAAATTTTGGTTTCAGTGAAAAGGTTTCCATTTTGTTCAGGTGAGGTAACAAGCATGACTCTTGTCAATAGAGCTGAATAGTTGATTGTATGCAGAAGGGTTGAGTTCAGCAAGACTTGAGGCAGGTCACCTTGAAAAATCACCTGAGAGTTGCCATCCTGAGACTGTGTGTCACTGAATCCTGGAATTGTGTCTGACATCCATTAATTAGTATTGGTGGAGATCACAGCACAGCCCCATCCCCTCCTCACTCTTTGACCCTGAATATTTGACCTCACTTCTCTGTTCTTCAGGGTGAGAAAAGTTATTTTGGGAATTTTGGAAGAAACATTATGTATGAGTTAAAGGTTTCCCATCCTGTTAGATGTTATCATCACTGCCATTAGTGTTATTATCCTCCCAGGAAGTAGAATGATTTCTAAGAACCCTCATCTGCATGAGGATCACACACTCTGTTTCTGCCCCTGATTTGTCACAAAATACAACTGTGCAAGGTCAATTCCTCTGAACCTCAGTGTCAGCACATGTAAATTGACCTATTTAGACACATTTATCTCTGAATATCACTTTAATCTATTTTGTTTCATGAACACAGGCTTAAATGTAACATATTGAAAACTGGGTAATCAATAATATAATTTATTTAAATTATATGATATATCCAATGTCTGATTGTAGGCTAAATGGTCTTTGAAGACCTGGGAACATGGGCTAAACTACTGTAGGACAATGAAAGGGACGAGATGGCATTCAATATCAAGAGCCAGGAGGCTCAGATATAGGAGAATCTAGATGGTTGTAATGTACAGATGAACCATGAGAGATAATGCCATATATTATTGTATTGTATGACATGAGTGAATATATAGGTGAGTTGCTAGGATCTATTAATCCCAGGAAAATCCCAGGAAAGAAAATCCCAGGAAAGAAAATCCCAGGAAAGAAAGAAATATTAGGTCTCAGGCCTAAAATAGCTTAGGATTTTTGTAAAGATTATTAACCTCAACATTGGATTGAGCCTAGAAAATATTAAAAGCCTGGTGAGAAGACCAAAAAGTAATTGACAATTTGTGATTGGAGAAAAAAGTAGTAAATGTTTAAAATAGATGTCATTGAAGGTACCTGTGATGAACACATTGAGAGAAACCAACCACCACCACAAGAGGTAAGGAAAAATGTTACTGATGGGTTTAATTTTGAAGCCCATATGATGGCTTCTTTTCCCCTTGCAAAGAACTGTGAGTATAAACTAAGTGTGGTGTGGAATAAAATGCAAGCAGAGTCAAAATATTTGAAGACAATGGTGTACTACTATTGGAGTAATTTTGAAAAATGGCAGCATGAACTTAAGAGAAAATTTAAGAGAGAACTTAAGTAGCGTTCCTCAGTAATGTTCAATTAAGTTTAATTTGGTGCTGCCCCATATATAGGGCATCACTCTTCTAATTTTTGTACACCCTAACCTCTCATTGAAGTCTAGGTTCAAAGATCAGGACTATAGGAGAAAGTTATCCATATATAGGAAGTTTTTGATAATATAGGCTATAAAGTTCTGAGGTAATAAATTTTGTTTCACAGAAAACCTCTTACAGAAAATGTGGATATTGATTTGAAAGGAGACAAAGAATTTAAAATAAGGTAATATTTATCTAAACGGCATAATTTTCCTTGGTCATTGATTACAGAACCACAGTTTAATTCAAATAACAACTCCTCATAAGAGCTGATTCATTTCATTTCATGTTAAATTATGGTAAGCCTTATTGATGCAATTTCATTCTTTCCAAAAGAGATCCTTTTTTCAGGAACATGGGTCATAGTTCCAGAAAAGGAAGCAGGAGAGATGGACTGTTGGGGGCATTCCTATATTTTCAAAAGAGCATTTCCAAAGTAATGTTCCCTAAGACCCCCAGTTTATTTTTATATCTTGGTGCTTCTGACCCTTGATGTTTCTGTCACCATGACCATCCATGATGGAAATTAACTGGAGGAGAGCACTGACATGCTCAAGGTATCAGAAAGGAAACCTGGGTAAATAAATGACCTGAGTACATGCCTGCTTGGATTCACCAGATTAAATTCACTCACATTCAAGGTACTTGCTTCGTTGGATAGTGAATTGCCTATTTATTTACTTCTCATTGTCTTTCCTTTAGTTTCTGCTGAAAGAGCCCAAGTATAAAACTAGAGAAGTATCAAGACAAAGTAACAGTTTAGAAAATTACCCTGAGATCCATATGATTTCCAAATAATTTTGTTATGAGCAAGAGAGAGGAAAGTAGATTTGGATGAATTTCAATCTTGTGGTCAAAGAGGAGGACTCCTATTTAGGGACATAGATGTGGGAGCAAATAATATGATTTGGATTTGAGTGAGATGACATTGAGAAGATTTAGCAGAAGCATATATCATTGGAAAAGAAGAAGTATGGGACATATGAAATTTTGGTTCATGTGTCAACTTGGCCAGTTCATGGTTTCAAGTTGTTTGGTCTAACAAACACTGGCTTAATTGTTACTGTGAGGATATATTATAGATTTACACCAGCAGTGCTTTGATTGATTGTATGTCTGATTACATATACAATAAAGTGAAGAGATTGCTTTCAACTATGAGAGAAGTTACATTCAATCAGTTGAAGTCCTTAAAAAGAAAATGATGATTTATGTAGTCAGATGGGACAATTTCCAATTTCTCCTTCAGAAAATGCCTGTTTTTGGGGAATTCATTGAAAGCTTTTCTTGGAATTCCCTACTTGCAGCCTGCTCTACATAACTTGGATTTGACCACCTTCACAATAACATGAGCCAATTTCTACGTTAAAAATCTCATGACATTTACATATATTTATATATTACATATGTCCTGTCAATCAAGTTTCCCCTGGGAACCCTGACTAATGGAAGACATAAGTTACTCACATGGGAATAAGTGAGGAAGCAGCAGTTTGGAGTCTAAGAAAAAGACTCAAACTCAGCACAAGTATTACTAATATTGATGACAAAATTTATTGATTATTGAGAAAATTAGGAGCCAGCTCTTCTAAAGTCACCACAAAATCAGGATGGGCTGGAAATAAGCTGTTGAGAGAAAACTGAAAAGTCAGAGAGACATAGCTGCATGGCATAAGTCAGGGATATCCATTAAACTTTCTGAGGTTGTGGGATATTTTTTTTAATAGAACATCAAAGATAAATAATTAAAAGGAACTTCACCATTTTCTTCTTAATCATGGGTAATGAGGACTGATTTACCTTAAAAAGAGGATGGACTGATATTATTTTATGGTAATAGAAAGGAATGTAAGCCAAAAGGTGAGAGATCTACGAAGATAGATAATCATGTAAATTATTTCCTGACAATGGAAACAAAGAGGATTGAGAGTGGAAGTGTGTGGATTATTGGCTTGGGTAAGAGCATCTTGAGAAGACCCAGGACAGGAATGAGGTGCACTAGAGGATGTGCTTGAGCTCATCAGGTCACTATGAGAATATTCTCCTGGTCATGTAATGGTGTGGAATGAATCAAGGCCTATAATTGAAAACTAACATTTGAAATTGTGGCCTCACCCTTCCTAAAATTCTTACCTGTTGTGGCAGACATGAACTTAGATGATGAGAAAACCCAAGCAAGAGGTGGAGGAACAAAGTTTTATTATGCATGGGCCCAGAGGAGAATCAAGCCTCCAAATTCTGAGCCCCCAGTTTTATCTTTTATGAGTTTATATAGGGATATTATGCAGGTAAATTCCTAATCAAGTAATCAGATGGGGTTTACAAAAACCAAAGTGTGAGTCAGCATATCTTTTTAAAACAGAGGGCTTCAGTTGCAGGGGAGGACAGGGGCTTTTATGGGACACAGATTAAGGGGGGAGTGTAGCTGCTCTCTTTCCAAGGCTGTAGGTTTCAGCTAAGGGGGAGGAGCGAGTGCTGTTATCTTCTTAAAACTGTGGGTCTCAGCTACTGAGGAGGAGTGAGTGCTGTTAAAGTGGCATCAGCAATTTCTTCATCATTCCCCCTTTTGATGCCCTTATACTTTTTATGGGGCATCATCTGCTAACATGGAGAATTTGGGACCCCCTTTCTGGGAGTAGTGGCACCTAATAGCAAGCCCCAAGAGTGGCAGAACTTTCCCTATTTGCAGGGGTTTTGGCAGAGGTAAGTTAAGGGCTCTCTTATTTTGTAGGGCTACTCCAGCTAGTTAGTTGATCTGGTTCTGGAGAGAAACTAAAGAATTTACCATTTGCTTTATGTTTTCATTCAGTTTTTGGGAAACCTTATAGTAGAATTTAACAGAGGAGTCCAGTCTTCTTAGCCCTGTTTTTATTCCTTTGGCTACTCCCATCCTTTTGAAGCCAATCAGGAGGGGCTGGGGTGGCCAAGTAGGTTTTTTTTTTTCTGAGGGACAGACACAACCAACAGTAATTGGTCCCAGGGCTGATATTGTGGAGGAGAGCATAAGCAGCGTTAATCAATTGCCTTACCTGTTGTTGAACAGGGTCTGTGAATTGAGTGAGTTGATAGTCTTTTAAATTTTTCTCGCTTATACTTGGGGTCTTTAGATAGATGGATGAGGCTGGTCTGGACTTGTTTAAGTTTTTCTTTCTGGGCTATATATTGTACAACCCCTGTATTAGTCAGCCAAAGGGACACTGATGCAAAATACTAGAAATTGGTTGGTCTTTATAAAGGGTATTTATTTGGGGTAGAAGCTTACAATTACTGGGCCATAAAGCATAAGTTTCTTCCTCACCAAAGTCTGTTGTGACATGGTTATGACAAAGACCCTGTTATGGACCTCTGGAACATGCAAACCATCTTATTCTTTGGCTTCTCCATCATCCTCATTTTTGGCAGCACCTTTGTGGCTTACCTGCCTGACAACAGGATGTGGGACTGGGCCTGCCAGGAAGCTGAGAGGCTTGTGAAGTACCAAGAAGCTAATGGCCTCCCTATGATGGAATCCAACTGCTTTGACCCCAACAAAATTCATCTGCCAGAGGATGAGGACTGAACAGTTGCTAAGTGGGACTCAGGAAGCACCTCCCTCTCCCCATCCCCCACCCACCATCCTGCCCTCTCATCAGAGCACATAATAAAAGGAACTGAAAATCTTGCATCAAGGCATCTGCTGACATTTTACAGGGTTCGGGCTTCTTGGGTTCCTCTCTTCCCAGGGCTTGCCTCTCTCTGAGCTCAGGCTTGCTTTGTGCCAGAAGGCTCTCAGGCAAATGGCTTGCTTCTCTTCCCAATGCCTTCTCTCTCTCCTCACGACCAAGCTCCTATGTATGTTACTTCCCAGGGCTCCTTCTGAAGACTCTGCATTACAACTCCAACTCATACCTGCTCCTGCTGTCCTTTGACTTGCCTTTTATATTTGATTCCCAAACCACCAAGGGGTGGGACTCAATGTGCTACTGCTATGGTACAGTTAACAACCTAATCATAACTTAATCATGCCCAGATTAGCAGACCAGGTTACAAGCATGATCCAATATCTATTTTTGGAATTCATAATTACACCAAACTGCCAAACTGCTACACTCCAACCTCTGGATTCCAAAAATACTTTACAATATTCAAAAAACCTTAAACCAGTAACAATGCAAATACAAAATCATATCACAATAATTTTAAAGAAATACAGTTCATCTTGCGGCAAAGTCCCTTCTAGCTGTAGACCTCTGAAACATACAAAATCATTTATCAGCTTCCAATACACAAATGGACAAAGGATAAATATTTTCATTAAGATAAGGAGAAATTGAGAGGTTAAACATGAATCATGGGTCAACAGTTCAGTAAACCTGCAGGGCATCCAACATCCGATTTCAAAGTCTGAGAGTCATTATTAAGATAATGGTTTCTTCTCCTTGGGGCCATATGGGAACCCACCTTTTCCACAGGCTTGACCAATGGCCATTTTCTTGGTTCTACCCTCATCACGCATCTGGGTGTCGACCAAGCTCCAGACCTCATCCTCCAGGAGTGTTAGTGTGATTTCCACACCTTACCCAATCTTTGGATTAGAGTCTTAGCCCCCATAGTACAGTGTGGTGAAGACAATATTCCCCCTAACCTTTGGCATACAGGCTCAACCCTCTCAGAGCAATGAGTTGACCACCTGACCTTCTCTAATCTATGGGGGACAGGCATATCCCTCTCAGACCTATGGGGTGCTGACCTTAACTGCCCTAATCCTTGAGGAATGTGCTCAACCGACTCTGCAACCTGAGGTGGCAAAACTCTCCCAGAACTTCAAGTGGGAACATCCACCCTCTTCCATGGCTGGGGCAAAGTCACTCTCTCTGGACACATGGGTGGGGCTCCTTTCTTGGCCCAAAGCAATGTCTTAATTCCAGATCTCAGTTTCCATGGTTTTCTCCTTAAAGATATTTCTTCTTCAATCTCTCCTTTCCATGTTCCTTTTAGTCCATGCTGACTGGTTTTGTTCATACAGCACTCTCAAAAACGTTTTGGCATAACATGCAAGAAGCAGGTGTCCAAGCCATCAGACAGTAAGACTTTCCACAAGTCTTTCTAAGATAACTGCATCTTCAATCCTGATTTGCAAGTTCCATATTTAGTTAAGTCTTCAAATGGGGCACTATTGTCTGGGAGCTCAATTTCCAGAGGCTTGAAGTTTCTGGGATCATTTTCTGTTTTCTTTGTGCCCAAAAGTTCAGTCCTTAGTATATTTTGCTCATCTAGTAGTTTGCTATAAGCTGCAAGGAGAAGCCAAGTCACATTCTCTGAGTTTACCTTGGAAAGTTCTTCAGCTAAATGCAGTGGTTTTCCATTTTCAAATTCTATCTTCCATATAACATCAGGAGTTAATCTTGCTAAGTTCTCTACAATTTTATTTTATTTTAATTTTTTAAGATTTATTTATTTATTTATTTACACACACACACCCCCCTTGCTGCTTGTGTATTACTGTGTCCATTCGCTGTGTGTTTCTTCCATGTCTGCTTATCTTGCCCTTGCTGTGAGGTCCTGCTGCATCAGCCCACCGTGCCGCACAGCCAGCCTGCTCTCACAAGGAGGCCCCTGGAAGCGAACCCGGGGCCTCCCACATGGTAAACAGGGGCTCTGTCGATTGAGCCACACCCGCTTCCTTCTGTGAGGTGTTGCTGCATCAGCCCACAGCGCCGCACGGGCCGGCCAGCCTGCCCTCACAAGGAGGCCCTGGGAAGCGAACCCGGGGCCTCCCATATGGTAAACAGGAGCTCTATCCATTGAGCCACATCTGCTTCCCTGCAATTTTAAAACATGAATCACATTTCCTCCAGTTTCTAATAATAGTTTCATCATTCACTTCTAAGGCATCATAGAAAGTCTCTTTAGTGTCCATATTGCTATCAACAGTCTCTTCAAAATGATCTAGAGCTTTTCCATCAAGCATTTCACAATTCTTCCAAAACACACCCCTTACCATTATAAAACCATTCCAACATTTTGGTAATTGCAAAAGCACTTCCCCATTCCTCGGTACCAAATCCTGTATTAGTCAGCCAAAGGGATGCTGATGCAAAATACCAGAAATCAGTGGGTCTTTATAAAAAGCATTTATTTGGGGTAGAATCTTACAGTTACTGGGCCATAAAGCATATGTTTCTTCCTTACCAAAGTCTGTTGCTATGTGTTGGGGCAAGGCAGCTGCTGGTGTTTGCCAGGGTTCAGGCTTCTTGAGTTCCTCTCTTCCTGGGTCTTTCCTCTCTCTGGGCTCAGGCTTGCTTTGTTCCACAAGGCCATCTGTAAGCTATCATGCAAATGGCTTGTTTCTCTTCCCAATGCATTCTCTCTTTCCTCATGACCATGCTCCTCTTATGTTACTTCCTGGGGCTCCAGCTCAAGACTCTGCATCACAACTCCAAATCAAAACTGCTCCCTCTGTCTTTTGACTTGCATTTTATATTTGATTTCCACCCCATCAAGGGATGGGCGTCAATGTGCTACTGATGAGGTCCAATTAACACCCTAATCATAACTTAATCATGCCCAGATTAGCAGACCAGGTTACAAGCATGATCCAATATCTATTTTTGGAATTCCTAACTACATCAAACTGCCAAACTACTACTCCCCCCAACTGATATGCCTGCGTGCATTTAATAAGTCCAACAACTGACTTCCCCTGTTGTGCCATAAGTTTTGCAGCTACCCCCAAATTTCAGTCTGGCCATCCAGAACTTTTTGTCTCCTTTCCTTACAAACTGAGGTTTCAGATAACCTATAACACTCTGCTGGCATATAGGTATGGTAGATAAAGGAAGAGGATGGATGGTACTTTCCTGTGAGCTGTTTTAAACTATTTGTTGCTGGGAGGGCTGCTTTTTTAACATTTGGAGCAGGGCTGAGAACTGGCACCAGTGCCAAGGCAGAATAGGAAAAGCAACCTAAGGCACAGAAACATCCTGCAAGATACAATTATGTCACTGTGATTAAGGCTCTATTTACTATTATCCAGTCTGTAGGAGCTACAGCAGCCAGTGCAATTCTGAGCAGCAGGGTGAGTAGGCTGTATAAGCACAGGATCTACCAGGAGCCTGGATCTATTCAGCAGGTATTTGATGGGTTCAGTGTTTGGGGATCCTGGGTGACACACTCTCAATGGATGGCCGGGTACAGGTTGGGCTGTCCAGCTCTCCTGTTCTTTATCAGGGTGTGTTCTCTTGACCCTGGAAAAATGGAGTCAAGGGACGATACCTACAAGTTTAAGAGCAGTGGGAATTACAAGAAATACAGAGTGTGGGCCTTTCCAAGATGGCTGAAGGGGTTCCTTTTTCCAGTTTTTAACCCAGACTAATTCCCGTTGCTGGTGGGTGTGCACAGAGTGTTTCAGGGGGATGAGGTTTGGGGACAAGACAGTTTTATGTATTTGGGCTAGAGTTTTCCTCAGCTGCTGGAGGATAGAATCTTGGCTAGCCTTCCCCAGGAGCTTGAGATTTCCTTTGAAAGCCTGGATAATTGGGAGTGGCCAGCCAAACAAAATTTCAAAGGGTGAATATCCCATGGGTCCTGGGGTGCACCTAACTCAGAGAAGGGTTAAGGGAAGTAATTTTACCCAGGGGAGACCAGTTTCTTGGCAGAATTTGGCTAGGGTGGATTTAAGGGTTCAATTTATGCATTCATTGTTCCCTGAACTCTGAGGCCTGAAGTGGTATGGAGTTTTCACTTGATCCCTAACATTTCTGCCAGTTCTTGGACTATGGCAGCCATAAAGGTTGGGCAATTGTTGCTTTCAATGGACAGAAGCAGCCAGTGTGGGGAATGGTTTTCCTGAGTAATGCTTTAGTCATGTCTTTTGCTTTTTCAGTGCGAGGGAGGGAGTTTTGGCCCATCCTGAAAAGGTCTATATCATTACTAACAGATATTTGTACCCCTGACTTGGTTTCACTTTTGTGAAGTCTACTGTGAGATCTTCAAAAGGGGATGTTCCCATGTGCTGGATGCCAGCCAGAGCTCAGGGGCTGTGTAGAGGGTTGTTTTTGGCACAAACTTGGCACTGGCTGCTGATAGTGGCACAGAGGGAAGCCAGTTGAGGTAAGCAGAAGTATCTCCTGAGTAAAGCTTCTAACACAGTTTTTCCTAGGTGGGTGATTTGGTGGTATTGTTGGATGAAGGCATGAGTGGTTACTTTTGGGATGGAAATCCAGCTATCTGGGAGCAGCCATGTTCCTTTGCGGTTTTGGCTTCCTTGACATGGGTTATTGTTCCCACTAGAGATTTTAGACAGGGCACCACCTAACAGCTATAGGGTCCAGTTGCTTGGAGAAGTAGGCAATGGACCTCTGCCACGGGCCAACTGTTTGGGTGAGGACTCCCAAAGCTATTTAGTTTTTTTTTAATGCATGAACAAATTGAAGCTGTGAGTTACACCTGGGAGCCCCAAGGCAGGGGCATACCTGAGTTGTTTTTTGATGTCTTGAAAAGCCCTCTGTTGGACTTCTCCCCAGAGGAGGGACTCTCTTTTTTGGGCCCATCAGCATTTTATAAAGGGGTCTGGCCATGGCTGCAAACCCAGGAATCCAGATGCAACAGAACCCTGCAGCACCGAGGAACTTATGAAGATTTTTTTTTTTTTTTTTTTTTTTTGCAGGGGGCCGGGTATGGATGGTGCAGATTACTTTATTCTGTTCTGGCCTGAGCATCCAGTGCCCCTGTGTGATGCTGAATTCTAGGTACTTGACCTGCAGTTTAAAGATTTGTGCTTTTCTCCAGGACATTTTGTACCCAATCTGTGTTAGAAGTTGTAGGAGAGTCTGGGCCCTTTTCAGCATTTTTTTTTTAGATCTTACTGGCAAGTAGAAAGTCATCTACATATTGCAAGGGGCACACCTGCAGTCTTCAGCGGGTTAGGTGGCTAGATCTGCTGCCAAAGCTTCCCTGAAAAGGGTAGCGTAGTTTTTGAAGCTTTCTGGGAGGTGAGTCCAGGTTAGTTGAGTTTTCTGCTGGGTTCTGGGATCTTCCCACTCAAAGGCAAACAGAGGCTGGGTCAGGGGACTAGTCACAGGGAGAAGGTGTTTTTCAGGTCCAAGCAAGTGAACTAGGGGGCTTGAGGTGGCAGCTGTCTCAGCAAAATATACAGTTTGGGAACAACGTGATGTAAGGTGAGAGTTGCATTGTTGATGGCTCATAGATCCTGGACTGGTTTATATCCTATCCCATCTGGCTTCTTCATTGGTAGTAATGAGGTGTTCCAGGGTAATGGGCTCTCGATCAAGATTCCCTCTTTTCTCAGGCAATTTATGTGCTTGACCATGCCCAATTGTGCTTCATGGGGCATTGGATACTGTCTCTGCCAGATTGAGAGCACTCCAGGCTTCAGGTCAATGATGATGTGTGCAGGGTTCTGTGCCATTCCTGGTGGGTTTTTTCCCCAAACCTGGGGGTAAAAGTTCTAGCAGGTTTTTTTTTATTCTGACTTGAATTTTTTCCACATGAAGTTTCTATTTCTCATTTTGGGTTATGGTGACTAAGAGAATGAGGCTGGTCCCTAGTTTTAAAGTTGCTGGCCCCTAGGTTTGGAGGTAAACTGGGCTCCCAGTTTGTTTAAGAGGTCCCTACCAAGTAGGGGGACCTGGATATTCAGGCAGGTACAGGAATTAATGAGTTACTTCATAGCCACCAAGCTGACAAATTCTCGACTGGCAAAAAGGCCATTGGCTTGACTGCTTTCCAGGTTCTCCTTTGATGTTAGTGGTTTTTCTGCTAAAGGGGGTGATGGGGGCTGTGACCACAGAATATTCAGCACCAGTGTTTACCATGAAAGTCATTGACTGGCCCCTGAATTGTACTTTGACCATGGGACCATGGGGACCAAGTTCCAGTGAACCTAGTTGCCCCTATTCAGAGTTGAGTCCTGCCAACCCAATTAAATGGTCCTAGGGTTCAGGTTGGTATTCTTTTGGGGGGATTTTCCTTCCATGTGCCTGATTCTTTTGGGGGCACTCATTTTTCCAGTGTCCACTTTCTTTGCAGTAGGGACTTTGGTCTCTAGCCAGGGACACCATTTTGGTTTTGTCACCCATTTTTGAAGTGGCCCTCCTCATCTGGTGGGGTCAGGATTTCCCAAGGCTGCTGTCAGTAGGGAGGCTAGTGTGGCCAGAGCATATGGCAAAGGTAGTGGGTTTTCTTCTGAGGATCCCTGATGAATGACTGGCTTCCAGGACCCCATTCCTTGTACAACAAAGACCGTGTTCTGTCCCTTTTTCCAATGCAAAATCAAATTCAAGGAAGGGCAGGGTCCAGGCTATTTCTAACCAAGAGCTGATATAGGGAAAGTGTTCAGGATGGCTGGGAGTTCTGAGGAAAACAAGCCACACTGCATGGACCTCGGCTACATCCAGGGTCCCTTCCAAGGGCCAGTCAACATTAAAATTGGGCCACTTTGATTTACATAAGTTCTGGAGGGTGCCTGGGCTCATCCAGACACTATAAACCCCAGAAAATCCCTTCTTAAAATTCTTAAGCATGCAGTCTAAGACAGTAGGTTTTGACTTTGATGAGCCCATACCCTGCATCAGTGGCACAAGACAGACAAAGGAACGGGTCACCTCTTCTGAGGTCACACCAATGCCTTCCCGTCCACATCTCTCATGAGAATTTTAGCTCATCTTAGCTAAGGTGCCTGGGCAGAGTTCAGGTTGGCTGTTATACCATATAATGTAGCCATGGAAAACAGTGTCTTCTGACACTGGTCAGTCTGCCTCCCCACTGATTCAGGCTGGAATGTGGGGATGTGACCCACAGAGACCACCTCAGGAGGAGGTCCCATTAAGAGGACAGGTGGTGCCTACCTCATTCATTTGGAAATAGCTGACAGCTGCAACCATCAATCCCAAGGAAGAGGCACACAGGCCTGTTCAGTTGGGTATCCTGGTCAGAGAACCAAATGTTGGGGCAGAAATGAAACTTCGATGATGAGAAAACCCAAGTGGCACTCAGACAGGTGGAGGAACAAAGTTTTATTATGCACAGGCCCAGAGAAGGGTCAGGTCTCCAAATTCTGAGCACCCAGTTTTATCTTTCATGACCTTATATAGGGACTTTATGTGGGTAAATTTCTAAGCAAGTGGACAGTTGGGGATTACAAAAGCCAAAATTTGAGTTAGCATATCTTTTTAAAACAGAGGTCTTCAGTTGCTGGGAGATCAGGGGCTTTTGATTTCTTAAAGTTATGGGTCTTGGTTTTGGGGGGAGTGTAGCAGCTATCTTTCCAAGGTTGTAGGTTTTGGCTAAAGGAGTGGAGAGAGTGCTGTTATCTTCTTAAAACTGTGGATCTCAGCTAGTGAGGAGAAGAGAGTACTGTTGAAGAGGCAGCAACAATTTCTTCATCATTGAATCAAGGCCTATAATGGAAAACTGACATCTGAAATTGTGGCCTCACCATTCCTATAATTCTTACCTACATATTGAAGTTCATTATAATCACAAATCAAGTGGCAGAAAGGTAAGAGTAAACGTCCCACACATAAATCACAATACATGGATCTGTGCTTAGAAACAGGAAATATGTTGTTAGCCAGGATGTTCCAGCAAAAGAAGCCTCATGGGAGTGGGCAACCCCATGATAGGATCAGAATGGAGCTAAAACTTCAGTAAATAATAAATAACTGACTTTTTCTTCCTTCATAATGAAAAATGAGACAAAGACAGGCCAAGCCTAGCCACATGTTTACTGTGCCAGCCCCATCTCCATCCAACTCATTGCCATGCTTCTTAACACCCCAAGATATATACTCTTGGTCAGTGGGCTCACTAATCCTCCATGGTGATGCAGTCACCAATGATAGATTTACACAAGTCACCTGGGAAGTAAGAAATATCTGAGTTGAGCTTCATGCTTGAAGTCCTCCTTCTCCCCTAGAATTAACTCCATTGCCTTCGACTGGGCACTGGCCATGAACAGGGAAGTTGAATCCTGAAAAGTGCCTAGAATATCCATCATGGAACCAAATAAGGTTTTGTTGTTATTAGAATATAGTGAAGTGTAAGGGTGATGTGAATCTAAAATATAATCTGATAAAGTGCCAGTGTGAGATAGCCCAATTACCACCTGAGACATGAAGATGGAGAAGGTTCTGTCCAGCTAACATATGACTCTCAAAAATGTTGTTAGCAAAGGTTTGGAAACACCAGAAGATGTGACAGATCTGAAGGGCTTCACCTATGCATACAATATTCCAAGCAGGGTTTTCAGAACTATCTTAAGGATCGGTTGCATCCAGATTTGCATATTCATGGGGGCAGCTAAAAAATCCCCACATAGAATATGCTTTTACACATTGGAGCAGGTAGGCTTATTATTGAATTTTATTTACCTCTTGTTCAACTTCCCTTGAGGTATTAACACATATATGGCAGGAGGTGTTAACAACATCACATTTACATCCTTTTTGAGCTAGGAGGAAATGTAAAGCAATGTTATTACCAGACACTATTTTGGGTAGAGCATATCACAGTTTTTGTTTAGCTTCTAGGGCACATGGTGTGGACATTGCAATGTTAACCAAAGTGGTTGAAAAGATTGCATGCCATATGTTCACTGGTGAACAAAAAGGAAAGATGAGGGAAACATTTGCCAGTTTATTTGCATCTAGATTTGGTGTACTCAACAAGTTACAGAGGAAGAATGCACAGCTAATGTATGCGTTATTACTCTTGCCACAGGGGCATCCTCTTGTCAGTTCAAATCTTAGCAAGAAAAGATAAGCTCCTTATGCATGAATCTGGACTTAGCAAAAAGGCGAGAGAGAGTGAGGGGTCAGGTGGCAATTTCAGCATTGGTCAGGTTCCCTGCTGCCACAATGTCCAAGGTCAGTCATACTTCCAGGTCATTGTTTGGTCAAATCTGTAGTAAATATGAGAAGGGAATAGCAACTAGTTCTGACAGAGTGGCCATGCAACCATTTCCCATGGGAGACACTTCTCTCAGCCTATTTGCAGTAACATTTTCCCCCCTAAGACCACCATTTCTGTATCACCCTTTCTGTGGGCTATAAGGCCACCCATTTCCCATTGGACTTACTGCCTTACCCAGGTCTTCCAGACCACTTCTACCCCTTCCTGATATGGGAGTTAGGAGTCCTCCAAGGTGTCCCATGACCATACTATACCCAAGGGGAACAGCAGACCAACCAAGAGTAGGCATTACTCACTAGCTTCCAGTATGTGTTGTGTCATGTCCTGTGGGACCCTCCTTTTAGATTTTCATCTCATGTGTGTTATGCACTTCTAGACACTGTTGTTATCCTATTGCTACCCCTGCTGGCCCTAATATCCCACCATCCTGGGAATCATGTGGAAGTTATAATGGGGTGAAAAGCAGGATGATCTTCTGACATTGGCTCAAAAGGAGAGTTCCAAGTGGCAAGACCATAGCTTGAAATAGTTTTCCACTGCAGCCAAACATAGGAACTTGTGTTGGCAGGAAAAGGTTGAGGTAGTCTACTTGCCATAAGTGGTCTGGTGCAGCCCCTCTTAGAAAAGCTGCTAAATTTCATTAGGCTCTGGGTTTTATTTGACATATCTCACATTAGTAAATGGCATTTGGAGCAATTTTTAGTAAAAGAGGCAATCCATATTCTTTGTTCCATAATTTAATCATGTCAGAATTTCCATTTCCAGGTTAGTGATGTATCCACCAGCAATAGAAGTATCCATGGGAAATGCAGCCATTTCATGGATTTCATCAAGGGTATGTTAATTGTCTTCATTTTCTAGGCAGGGTTCATCCTCTCCATTTCTCCCAGGTGGATCTGCCAAAAGCATCTCTGTATATCTCTTATTGGCTAGGTTACTCCAATTATGCTCATTGTGATATCCAACTTTGCCAAGTGTATCAACATGGATAAGATATATGGTGACTTTCCGTGCTACAATTTTTGCCCAAATGTTATTTATCCACACAGTGACACCTTTAGTTCTCCATATTTTGCCCTCCTTGAACCTGACCAGACTGCTAAGCCATTGGTGATGGCCCACAAGTCAGTAAACTGAACATAGGGGAGCTTGAGTCTGAGTGTTCCAGGCCTAGGAGGAGCGCTCACAATTCAGTACATTGGACACATTTACCAGTGAGGCATTACAAACAGCAGTTGCTGCACAATGGATGCCAGGGTGCTATGGAATGGATGCATCATCAGGGAACAAGTGCTGAGCATCTTGTGGAGCATTTTTCAGTCAGGGTCCTCAGGAAACCAAGGCAGGGAGGGAAGGACCCTCATGTGGTCTTGCAACAGGATTGTCTTTGAGGAGGTCTCTGCCACACATTCACACAGACACACAATTCCCCAGGGTCCCAGGAAGGCATGATAATGAATATGGCACTTCTCTTTCTTGAAGATCCATTGCTGGCACTGCTTGGAAGAGTGTACTGAAAACCCAGGACCCAGAATGTGATAGACATACCTGACCCCAACAAGAACTGAGATCTCAGTGATGTTTTCAGTTTCCATCAAAGCCCAACAGAAAACAAGAAATTGCCTCTCCAAGGGGTTGCAGCCCTGGCTTCATCTGGGAATTTCTTGGTCCTGAAGACAAGAATGGTGAATTCCTATCGCTCCCTTGTTCTGCAAGAGATATCAGTTAGCAAGGGGTCAGGTGGCAGATAATCGTAACTCAGATGAAGATTCTGTGCATAAATTTCCCAAAGGCAGGACAGGAGAAAGGTCCACTTTTTTGTCATGCTAGGCGTACTCATCTTCTGTTCCCCACTGGAAAATGCCTCCTTTCTCTTCCACATGGTATAAGGCTGCCAGGAGGAAACAGAGATGTGACCAATATGCAAAAAACACAATACTGAATCATGGGTACTAAAGGGGCACTTCTGCATTTAAGACTGATCATTTGTAGTCAGCCATCATGCTCCACTGCTTTTCTTCACTGGCCACAATGGGCAATTATAAACAGAGATAGTGGAGCAATTTATCTTAGCAAATAGAAAACCCCTTATGAGGTCAATAAAGTTTTTTCCCCCACTATGGAGATAATATTGCCACTGTTGGACAGTGCAATGAGGAGATGGAAGATCTGGGGTGCAAATACAGTTACTCAATCAAACCTGATGGCCAGAATTTGCTGAAGTGGGGGATTACAACCCTGCAGTCACTGCTAGGAGGTGCACTGGTGCAGGACATCCAATGCTACAATGCATTTCCCAGCAGGAAAATTTGCCACAGAAGTGGCTGAAGAGCCATTTGACCACAGGGTGGCATAAACATCCAGTCTCCATAACAGTATGGAATGCCCAGAACCTCCCAACACTGTTCACTGTCCCACCCCTCTTCTCCCAAGATAATGGTTGTCTGGACACCTGTATGCAAAAGAAACAAA
>JAQZBX010006969.1:0-51727 GCA_029593785.1 Cabassous unicinctus | reverse complement strand
AAAGAAAGCTATGAGGGGGTCCAGGCAGCCAAATCCACAGAAGTTAAACCACTCTCCACCTTCTGTCAGAGCCCTCCCTCACTCAGATTATGTTCCCACAAGCCAGCAGGCAGCGGGAGTCACGGATGTAGGATCCGCGGCTCCAGCCAGCCGTTTTCTGTGTGGGCGGGGCTCAGCCCTCCATGCTGACCACTAAAGGCAGGCCCAGAACTCACGAATCTCCACCGATCACTCCACGCCGTGGATCCGCCAGCTGCTAGACGACCCAAGTCTCCCACTCCGCACGCCCACAGCACAGACCCTCGGGCGGGACCTGCGTCCACAGTCGGCCGTCCGGGGAGATCTGAACCGTGAGTAACCTCCTAGATCTACGCCATCTTGGTCCCTCTGACATGATAACATTTTGTTCAATCCACATTTATCCAAATAAAGGAAAAATAGTCAAATAACAAGAATTTTTTGAATCCTAATATGCTAGGAAGAATTTTTTGACAGATCCTCAGGGTCACTTAAACTTTGATGTTTGTTTAAAAGATTTCTTGATAACAATTTTAATGTATTTAATTGTTTATGATGTTATTGAATCAAATTAAAAAAAAACAAAGGACATTGTTCTTTTTCATAGAAATATAAAGGTCTAAGTCATGACTACTCATTTGCTCTGTAGCTTTTGGTAAATTTCTGAAGAATTCTCAGCCTCATTTTCCTCAACTTAAGATGGTTAAAATAGCAATGATAGTAATGAAAATTATATTCTTAACATCAAGTCAATGTAAAGGCTAAGAAAGGACATATATTAAAAGTTTAACTCAACACCTGGTATATAGATAGCTCCCTATAGATTGAATAATTTTTCCCCTAGACTCTATGATTATGGTGACCAAGAAGTGTGATTTTATGATTGCATCAACTATTGTTAGCTTAGAATATAACATGTAGTGTACACTGAATAATTGTTTAATTTAGGAATTAGGAAATTAACTGATGAGATTGAGAAGGAAATTAATGAGTACTTGGAACATCTCAGAAGTGATCTGGCATAGAAGGGCAATGTCATAATGAAACTCCAAATCCAAATTTATACATGACTTTTTTCTTAAGTTCCACCCTCTGCCTCCTTATATCCCTTCAGAAGCCTTTTCTATCTCTCTATAAGATCTTCTGCTTAATCCTCTTCTCCAGTATGACCCACCACCCTAAATTCCTTTGGACAACCTAGTGAAGTAGGTGGCATTTGTCACACAAGAAGATAGTGCTGAAGGCCCTCCTCAACATCCTTTTATCTTGGTATGCCAATTCATTAACTTTAATTATATTTTTTGCTCAGCCAATAATAAAAAATAAATAGTCCCACAATCACCTGAAGAGAGAAGAAAGCAAGTCACCAGCTCTAAAGACCTCTTTAATAACCCTAGTCCATCTAACCTCCAGTGTCATACTAAATCCACATTGATATTAACAAACCAAACTGTCACAAAGTATTCTAGTCCTGATGCATCAGTTCCACAGCTGACAGAATTCCCATTAGAATCACCTGATAAGAACTCTCAGGGTTTCCCATTACTAATTGGACACTACCTAGTATTAATAGCTACTATATTATGAAGTTGTACAGTTGGATTTCATACAAATTTGTGACTTGATTCTCCTTATGATGCTAGGAAATCAGATACCTCCTGCCCTTCAAGATATTTCCTCACCTGAACACATTGCCTATTACTTCTTCTGAACTGGTAAGCACAAAAGAAATGACTAACATCATTAAATTTGCTGTTTATCCTCCCACAAAATAGGAAGAGTTTTATGAATTTGTTAAAATCAGTTTAGAAGAGCACAATCTCAGATTTTGGAAAATGCCTCAGATATTCTGGAAAATGCCTACCCCAAATAAGAAATAAACTCAAAGGTGTGAAAGCAAACACAGATGATTAATGTTAATTTCCTATTAGTGTTGCTGGTAAATAGCAGAAAATCAATACGATTAAATTTATTATGAAGGGGCGATATATTGTTGTTTTTATTACATACCAGGCACTGTGATCAATACTAAGGTACCAATAATGATCAAATCAAATAACACACAATCTCAGAAGGAAGATAATAATATATAAAATAACTACATCACAGTACTATGGAGTACAAAGGAGAAAAGAGTCAATTCTGACTCTGTTTGTTAGGTAAGGCTTCTGTTACATTATTTAGGCATGAAAGGTAAATAAAAGAGTTTTACAAACAAGAGAATGATTCATTGATTTGGATAAATGTATTTCTTCTTAACAGGGGGATAATGTCCTTTAACCATCTTTTCAGCCTTTGTGAGGAGAACTAGGATGATGCTAAATTCAAGCCCTTATAAGAAGAATCCAACTCTCAATATCCCATACACATTTGAGAGAATCTAAGCATCTTTATGTACCATAGGCACCTAAATTTAGGTTTTTGCTAAGTGTTATTGTTGCTGATAATCTCCCACCCAGTTCCAGGACAGAAATTTTAAAAGCCAGAGTTGTTTATCATAGAATTTGTAATGAGGTTGGACATAATATATAAGTGTTTGGAAAATACAATCCTGTTCTAGATGATAATGGTGATATAATGATAATAATACAGATCTATCATTGTACTTACAATAAACTGCATTAACTGCAGGTAAGATTACTTGAGTTTAGTTCTACTCAAGTTACCCCAAGCATAATTGTCTCCACTTCTCTGTGGCTGTCTAGTCTGATATGTAGTTCTGCCCAATTCCTTTCTTAAATTGGAAAAGCACCAACTCAACACCCACTTTATTTAATTATAAATTAGACTGTATAACGAAGGTAGAAATCGAGTTCAGGAAGGGCTGGTTAGGTCAATGTCAGAGAAAAACTTTAGATCCTGTCATTTATCTAGAGGTCTGAAGAAAACAATGGGAATCAGGGAGTCAAAACTAAGTAGCATAAGGTTTACAGGGGGGAAAAGGGGGAGTCCTTGAGAGGGAAGAGATAGAGGAATCTTGATCACTGAGAGTGAAATTCAGAAAGAGAATCTTAGTTCCTGTTGTTTTTGTGTTGCCTTTACTTCATTATAGAGCATACTTTTCATGGCTTAAGCTGTACCAGGGTCATCTAAATGGGCAAGAATGAGAGGGAACAATCCATTTTCTTGCTTTGCAAAAGTATCCAGGGAATTTTTTTTATCAGGAAAGTGAATTCTTTAATGAGCAAAACATGTGACTATTCATCCCTCTAATCTGAGAATCTTAAGTTTCTTTCTCAGCAGAGTTAACAGAGAATGAAACATTTTGAAATGGCCGATGTGTTGAACAGGGCTCCTCAGTTGTTACTGGTCAGCAAATAAAATGTGTCCAGAGCTACGGGGCAGCCCTGGAGCCAGAAACCAGGAAAACACCAGTATCCTAAGTTAAAACAAACTAGTCAGGTGAAGTGATAGCATGCAGTCCTCCAACAGGCCATCCACAGGGTGCAAAGGGTGAAGACTAAACCTAATCTAACAACTAAAGTAAACTAGGTGGTATGGGGGAGGAGTTCAAGAGTAGGGAGTCAGTAGCTTACATTCAGAGAAGACCAGAGTACCAGCATAAGGAGTCCTAGAACCTGAAATAAATGTTTTCCCCAGAGAAAATTTGCAAATATTCCTTCTGGATAGAGGTTCACAAATACAGGCAGCCAAGAAGAAGTTAGATTGCCCTTCCCTTGTGAGCAGTGTAGGAAATATGAGAGGCAACATTCTAACTCAGTGTGTTCCCTGCATTTCAAAATATGTCAGATAAGATACAAACATATGAAAACTTCCAAGTTCATGGTTCAAAATATGAATTTTGTGTTTTATTGATGAAAAATTACTAAACCTCTTTTATACAAAAGTGGTCTTGACTTGTAGGGATTCTAGTTGTTGTGCAATGGTACTCTGGTAAAGCATCATATAAAGATCAATGTTAAAAGATTAGTAGTTGATGCAAGGAATGATAGAATATATTGAAGGTTATATTACAGGTATGGTTAAGAAGGATTATAAAAGCACAGGTCAACATATCCTGACAAAAGTCAGCTGGGATGAGCCAAAGTGGATGCAAAATTGGACAGTAAATGAGGACAGGCTTTTCTTTACATGTTACAATACTGTTATAAATTGCTCAATTAACAAAAGATAACAAGTGAAGAAATGGAATAAGATAAAAGAGTAGTAGTGGAAGGGCAAGCATCTGGTTAAAACAGTGTTGTAAAACCCTCAATTAATGTAAGAATACAAGTAAAAAAACAGAAATAAGCTAAATGAAATGAGTAAAACCACTGTAGGCAGTGGTTACAGTATTCTAAAAACATTTTTTATCTCTCTCAGTTCTTTACATTAATAGAGTTCAGAGAGGTCATTTTACTTGTGCCTATTTGCAGTTGCAGTAGGTTGGGACCTGGGTCATCCAAGGGATTGACTGAACTGATTTCTAATGGGGGCAAACATGGCTGAAAAATGATGTTGTTTGTCTTCTGGGAGACCATCTGTGACTGCTGAGCTGAACCCCTACATATCACCTCTGTTGGTAGGTGGCTTCCTTATCCATGGGTGCTGGGTTCTATAAAGGAATGAAAAAGAGAAAATTTTCCAAGAAGCCGAGGCAGAAGTTTGAGAGTCCTTTCTTACTAGACTTGGAAATCACTCAACATCACATCCACCATAATCTATGGATCAAGGCCAAGTCACTAGGTCAGACAAAATTCAAGTGGAGGGGAATTATACAAGGGATTGCAAGCTGGGATGTGTGGCACTTATTTGGAGACTACCACAAACTTGACTATCCTAATGTATCAAAAATTCACCTTGCAGTAATGATTTAATAAGATGCTTTAAATAAGGAGAACGATTGTGTATCTGAAAACCAGGAGTCCAGGTATCATGTCAGTACACCAAGGGGACCTGAACTGAAGCTGGGGAAGAAGTAGCAGGAAAAAAGAATAAGGGTTTGGTGGCATCACATTGGTCAGGAGGCAAGAAAGCAGATATGCCTAGGTGTTATAACTCTATCATAGCTGAACTTTTAACAAAAGGTCTAGGTCCCCGAAGAACTCTTCATCAAATGTTTGGTAATTAAATTTCAGGCTTATAAATAATGTTTTATTTCCATCAGTATAAGAAAAACTAAGGTGCAGGTAGAGTATTTCATGAGTGAAATTGTTGAAATAAATGAAAAAGATTTCATCCCTTTTCCTTTTCTAAACCTCCATAGTCTGTATGACTGGGCATTTGATGTCTATTTTCTTTCCTTGCTCATTGTTCACTTATTAAATGCAAACTCTAGTTCCTCAGCTAGTCTGATGTGCTAAATATGGTTAGATGTCATAGTATATTTTTAATTAATCATCACACTCGCCCTCACACCCATTCCCCCTGTTAATTAACACACTTTGTAAAGAAAGTTCATAGATACAGCACCTTGAATGTGCTTTCAATCCATATCTCCCTAGGATTCGTTGAACAATTTTCTTGCTGTTTTTTATTCTGTTGTCACATATCTTTTAAATCCATCCATTTAATCCTTGAGAAATAAAGAGATAAAGAATGCTGTGAAACAATTTCTTAGCAGGTATATAAATTTCAAGGGAAATATTTAAGTCAAAAGAATCTCACTTTGAACTCTTCAAGTTCATAACATAAATACCTAGTAATATAAGTTGAAACTCCTAGGCATTTCGTTTATATCTTCATGTCATGCCTGTTCCAGATTCAGGAGAGGTTTTAATATAATTAAGGAATTTAAAATATATTAATCAATTGGTGAATACCATAAAACATTCTTCTCAAATCCAAACACAAATAATCTTTTTTAATTAAGGAGTTTTCTTATCAATCTTCCTATGCTTTTAACTACCTATTCAATGAAAAACTTTAATTCTTTCAGCCAAAAAAGGGATATATTCAGAATACATCCCTTTTTTTGGATTGCATCTTAATTAATTTCTCTTGAAATTTCTCCTAACCACATGGAAAGAAAAGTTTTTCCATAACATTGAAACTTCCCCTCAAACTTTACACTTAACTTTAAAAAAAAATAAAGTAATTGTATTATTAATTTTCTATCTTCCTATCCAAACAATAATGCTAAAAAAGTAGGAAGAAACATTGAACTGAGGAAGAATTGAAAATGGTAGCATCCATAGGTAATGACAGCAGATGTTATTTTGTTTTTGGTATGCATCAACACAATACAAGGAATACGGAAAATAATATTATTAAAAAGCCTAATTTTATCTCTCTTCATTCTCTCTAGCTCAAGGATTGAAAGTTAGCTTTTAAATTATTACGAACCATTTGTTTAATAATTATTTCTTCCTGAGAGATGTGATCATGCCTTATATGGTCAGTTCATGAAAGTATAGTATGTACCACAATTATATATACAAATATAGTGGTTATATATACACAACAAATATATTTTAATTAATACAGAAAAATTATTCCATTGAAGTATTATAATATTTATTGTTGGTTAGAGTGTATAGAATAGTCTTGTCATACTCCAAATATATATAAAAAATTTAAATCATAATTAAAATCATGTATATTCTTATATATTTATAAATCAACAGAATTGAAATTCAGTTGAAAGCATGAAAATAAAATTCAAAAAAAGGGACATGCAGTTTTGATTTCTATCAATATGGGGACAATATAAATCAAATGGAACCATAAAAATTTTGCAGTTTTATATTTATTTCCATAATGCTTTTATGATTATCCCCAAAATTTGAATAAGAAAATATAAGTCAAAAATATGAAATAAATTTCCTCAAGATAATTTGGTTTTTTATTTGTTCTTAAGGACCCAAAGATCAATTTGACTTCCAAGATTATTCCTTTATTAAATGATACTGTACAACACTATAGAAAATTTATTTCCAGCAAAGAATGTGAAAGAGTAGACAATGACAATGAAAAATACCAGAATATATCCATTAATCCAGCAAAATATAAAAAAACAACTACTACTAACGGCCTTATTTGTAATCTGTTTTGATCATGTACTGTAAATCAGGAATGAAATACCACTTAAGCACATTTATGTGCAGATAGTTTTAAACACCTGGCAGTCAATTATTAGGCTATATCTATATATCACCTGGGGTATACATATTCATTCATTGCATTTTCCTCATTCTATGTTTTGTTTTGTTTTCTTTGTTCTGTTTTCTCTTGCAAAGTTTTAAGTAACTTTTTACCTACCTAGGATGCTGGATATCTTTATAACTCTGTATGTCATTATAAGACCAACTTGATTGTAATATACTAATTATATGGATTTCCTGGATATTCAAAAACTAGTAGGGCAAAGGAACAAAAATACAGCTTATATTGTCTTATTATAAATCTTGGCAACACATTAGTCAAGTAGTACATGCTCTCACTTCAAACATATTAGCACCTTTCTTCCATTAGATCAAAACCTCGTGTTTATACATTCAACAGATATGCAGGTTACACTCATCAGATTGGTAGATTCTTCTTAATTCCCATTGATATCTATTAAAATCATATTTACAGATATTAATCTAGATGACTAGGAGTTGTGCATATTCCTTAGCAAAAACCTCAATTGGCTGGCAGTCAATCCTAATTTTCAATTTATGGAAATATTGTCTAATCTGATGAAATTATCCTTTCTTAGGAACAAGATTTCCAATCTAGCAAAGCTCAAAGTGTGAGGATGGGAAACAAATATTTGTAAATAAGCTATCATATGAAATAACAAGAGTGGCTATTCTACTTTCACATCTTGATTCCAAAATCCAGGGAATGTAGATCTTAAATATCAACAGAGTCATAAAGAAGTCTTCCACATGCCATTCCACCATTCTGTTATGAGGCACATGAGGTCCTGGAAGCACTTACTTTGCTATAAAATAAGTTAAAATAAGTTACTATATCAGATGGCATGATTTTGAATAGGTATTCCTTACATCCATGAACAATGACGTAACTGAAGTTTCATGGTTAGGAGAAAATGCATTTATGGGATACATGTTCACTCCAATAAAGACAAATTTCTACTTCCTCCATAAGGGAAAGGTGCCAAAATAATCAGCCTATACTAGGTCGCTGATTAGGTGCCACAGTTAACTGTGGCAATATCAGGGGCTCCACATTACTGGGCTTTTTCTGTTCTAGTTTCCACATCAAGCTTTGTGAGAAAGTCCAGGTTGTTTACCAACACCTGGTACCCAAATCCAGACATTGTATAAGGGACCCATTCAACAAGCAATGGTGTGGCTAGAAAAAGAGTCTATCCTACATAGAACTTGTCATTAATCTGCCTTATTATTAAAGCTACCCCAACAATAGATAGACTCTGGCATGACTTTAAATGGAACAACTCTATTTTGGCATACCGTGCCCACTGAAAGCAGCCACAGAACTCTTTCTCAGGTTTCTATGTCACCAAGAATAAATAAAATTCAGTAGGCCCAACAAAGAGGTGCTTTTGTTAAGTAGGAAAAAAAAAAACCAAGTAAGTTTCTATTCCCAATAAATGCCAGGCTTGCCCATACAGAGAGTTTAAGTCAGCCAATCAGCTATCAATAACTCCCTATTCATATGCTTCCTAACTTCCTCATTGCTGAGCAACTGCCTGTATTAAGCATATTAAGAAAGACAGTCTGCATTAACCAATAAATATTTCCGCCCAATTTTCCCCCTTTTTCTGTCTATAAAAGTGCTTTGATTTCTTTGTTCAGTAGAATGCTTCTCTAGCTCATGATGACTGGAATCTCCCCAGTTCATGAATTGATTCAATAGAACATTCTGAGATCTAACCAAGTTTTGCTCAATTTTTTATTTTAACTCAAATCTTCAGATTCTATTCATTCTAGTCCTATCCATGTAACAAGCCATTAGTATCTGTTCATGTTGTGAAATTAAAATGACCAATGATTTTACCATCTTGATTTGCTTCAGCTTCCATTTAATCCAGGGAATTGTAGAAAACAACAACAAAAAAGAAAATCAAACAAACAAACAAACAAAAAACAGAGATTAAGTGAAGCAGGTTGACATGCCAATAATCCTTTGTGATGCTGATAAACATCCCTGTCCCAGCCTAGGATGAAGAACTGTAACAAAGAGTTCAGTCCCACACCAGCAAAGTCTGCTGACCTTCACCAAATGGCCATAAACTTACATCAACATCCTGCTTGCTAATTAACAAACTGGGCCTCAAGGACCCTGTTCACATGCCCCATAATCCCTGTAGTAACTATGAATCATGCCTCCTTTATCCTTTTGTTTCAAACAGACATATAAGCTGTACCCTAGCTCACCCATTCGAGCAGAAACCTATTTTGGTGCTGCTCCTGCATTAATGCCATTTTAGCTCAAAAAACTTGTTCTGCACCTTCTTTTAAATATCTGTGTATTTTATTTTCAGCATAACAATTTCTATATAGATCCAAGTTTCTGGCCAAAATTGGAATCCAAATGTACTGCCTGAATTTCTGTCTAATAGAAACATTTCTATTCACCACTGTCCTTCAGGATTACTCTTAAATGGGGTGGTAAAGTTGCAGACTTTCCCTTGTAGTTGGTGACAACATATGCAGAATCAGCTGTGTAGATTGACTTTCAGCATGACAGCATGAGGATCTCCACTGATACACCCCCAGGTGAAACTGGTGAAAATTGTTTAAAACAAACAAACAAGCAAATATATACAGCCACTGAAAATGGTCCTCTGGGCAAACAGTGAATGGAGAAACATTTAAGAACATCTTTCTTTTTTAATGTATTTTTTATTTATTTTTAAAAGATACTTAGATTACATAAAATGCTACATAAAAAAATATAAGGAGTTCCCATATGCCCCACTCCCCCCACCTCCCACTTTCCCCATATTAACAACTTCTTTCATTACTGTGGTACATTCATTACAATTGATGAACACATTTTGGAGCATTGCCACTAAGGATGGATTATACTTTACATTGTACTTTTTAATTTTATTTTAAAAGATGCTTAGATTACATAAATGTTACACAAAAATTACAGGGGTTTGCATGTTCCCCACCTCCCACACCTCCCATAACATCCCACATAAACTTCTTTCATTAGTGTGGCATATCACCTGCAATAGATATACACATCCTGGGGATTTGCCACTAATCATGGACCTTAGTTCACATTGTACACCCCACTCTCTCTCACACAGTTCTGCATGTTATATGCTGATATAAAGAACATCTTTAACATTGTTACATAAGGTGAGACCCTATAGAATTTGAACCAAGATAAGTTTCCTCCCACTCTCCTCTCAGGTCAGTAAAACAGAGACTCCACTCCAGACCACTGCAGTAGGTCTTTCTGTTGCCCATAGTCACCCAGAATACTCCTACCAGGAGGAACAATACATCAGCTTTTCTTTTCTCATCAGTCTCCAGCTACCTGCTGCTGAGGCTAAGTCTCTCACAAGGGCAAATGGAATGGGGAGGGGCTCCTTTCTGCTGCCCAGCCCGTGCTTATGGAAAAGAGGGCTGGCAGATGAAGAAGACTGAGTTTCTGATCATCCTTGTTCCCTGCTCCAGTGTAGTCATGCCATGACGGAAGAGGCAAGCAGAGGACACCTCTGGCAACTGCTTCTATCCCCTCCCCCACTGAGTACACAGCTTTTAGTATAGGAGTGCCACTCATAGCAAAATTTGCAAGCATCTGCTCACCCCCAGAACTTGGCTTAGATATTTTGCTTGGGGTAAGAAGTAGGTCTCAAAACAGATAGCTCTTAATCTGTTCCCAAAAGAAATGGCTTCATTTTCAACAGAGCTTGGAGAAAATGAAGTCTAAGTGTGCTTTCATAAACAGTGGTGTTTGTGGTGAATGGCAATGGGAATGAGATTCAAGATACAGGCTAAACTACTGGCCAACTAGTTTGCAGAAGAGAGCTGGGAAGAACCCTCCTCTGGATATAATAAAATAAAATTGACCTAAGAAATTGTTCCTTCAGTGGTTCTACAATTTGTTTGTATTAGTTTCTGGAGAAGTTCATGCATCTGATCATGAATTCATTCCAATTCAATTTCTCCAGAGCGTGAATTGTTTAAAACAATTAAGCAGTCAGCTGGTAATCAGTGAAATTTAACAGTTTGGTGTGGTAAAGGATAGAGAAGGAAAGTACATGGAGTAAAACACAATGTTAATGATGATCATCATTTTATACACCAGAAGTTTATTTAACAAAATCCTACACTTTTCCATGATGAAAACACTCCCATTAGAATTAGAGAAAAACTGCCATACCTGTGAAAGTACATCTATGAAAACCCCAGAACTAACATCATATGAAATGGTGAAGCACTAGATGCTTCCCCATAATATGAGGAATAGGAAGATGGTGTCCACTCTCACTGCTTCTTTTCAAAGTCACATTGGAGATTCTGGTCAGGGACATTAAGCAAGAGAAAGAAAGAAAAGTCATCCAGATCAGAAAGGAAGAAATAAATCTATCACTCTTTGTATAGAATATGATCTTATATACAGAAAATCCAAAAAAAATCCACTATAAAACTATTAGAATAAAGGAATTCAGCAAATTTGCAAGATACCAGATAAATAGAAATCATCAATTGTATTTCTGTGCACTTACAATGAACAAGCTGAAACTAAAATTAAGAAAATTATTACATTTTTTAAGTATCAAAAAGAATAAAATACTTAGGAATAAACTTAACAAAATACATGCAAACTTGAACTCTGCAAACTACAAAACATTGTTGAAAGGAATTAAAGAAGATAAAAATTTTGATAAATGCTCTCATGTACATGGATGAGAAGATGTAACATTGCTAAGATGGCAATACCCTCTGAACTGATATACAGATTCAGTACGATTTCTATCACAAGCCCTACTGACTCCTTTGTAAAAATTTACAAGCTAATTAAAAATACATGTAGAATTTCAAGAGACTCAGAATAGCCAAAATAATCTTGAAAAAGAAATACAAAATAAGGTGATTAACTCTTCCAATTTCAGATGTATGCAAAGAAAGTTTCATCAAGAAAGAGCAGTACTCACATGAGTTGCCTGGGTTCTTTTGGCCAGGTCAGAGAATTGGAAATCATGCCAAGTTTTGGTCACATAAGGGAAAGAGTTTATTAAGCTGACAGAGGTCTAGAGACAAAGCTTCAGGTCAGCCTCTCTGAATAGCAGAAGTAGCAGGACCATATGAGCTTCTGTAGGTGAGGAGCTCAAAGGGTTGTGTTACAAGATGGAGTTGTACCTTGTACATTGTCTATAGGACTACATGCTTTAAGATGCTTGGTCATACATTGCATGTACAGAAAATGGTGTCTAAATCTGCTCAGATATGGAGAACTTACAACTATAATGAGCTAAAGTTCTGCTAAGCTCATTCTACTACCTGACTGAGTTTGCTAAAAACTGTAAAGTCCTAGTTTGTGGGTATATAAAATCTGCAGTTAGCTTGTGACCACAGCTAATAACTGTACTCTATTTTTAGTTAGTTAGCTATTGCTGCAAGTCTAAGATTAGCTTAACAGGGCCTAAGAGAGGAAGACAGAAATTGGGTGGGGGCAGTTCTTGAAAGTGGTCCTTATAGTACTGGCCCAAGGAGAGACATATAAATCATTGGGATGGAATTGAAATCTGAGAAATAAAACCAAGTTTCTACAGACAATTTACATTTGACAAGGGTGTCAAGCCATGCAACGAGGAAGGAAGAGTGTTTTTAAAAAAATGGTGTTGGGACAATTGCATAGCCAAATGCCAAGGAATGATATTGAACATTTAGTTTGCACCATATACAAAATTTAACTCAAAATATATTAAATGGCTAAATGAAAAGGCTAAAACTATGAAACTCTTGGAGTTTTAAAGCTACAAAACCATGGAGATAATTCTTTATTACCTGGATTTAACAAGTATACTTTGATATGTCAGTAAAATTTTGAGTAACCAAAAGGAAACAAAAAAGTAGATGAATTTGGACATCATTAGATTAAAGTATTTTGTTATATAAAGTTCACTAACAAAATTGAAGAAACAATCCACAGAAAGGGAGGAAATATGTGAAAATCATAAATATGATAAGGGTATTAGTTTCTGGAGAAATTCATGCACCTATAATGTATAAATAACTTTTATAACTCAACCTCAAAAAGATCAAAAGTCCAATTTAAAAAATGATCAAAAGAATTAAGCAGCTATTTCTCCAAAGAAGGTATAAAAATGGATAAGAAGCACATGAGAAGATGTTTCCAAACAATGGATTAATTAATAAATAAATTGTGACTTATCCATGCAATGGATTATTCAGCCACAAAAAGGAATGAAGCACCAATACATGCTACAGCTTGGATAAAACAAGAAAATATTATGCTGAGTGAAATTAGCCAGACATAAAAGGCCATAAATTATATGATTTGATCTACATGAATTGTTCAGAATAGGCAAATCCATAGAGACAGTAAATAGATTAGTGTTTGCCAGTAGATAGGAGCAGGGAAGAAATTGGGCTTGACTGCTGAGAGATATTTGTTTTCTTTTGTATGGTTAAAATATTATGGAATTAGATCATGGTGATATTGCACAATATTGCGAGTATAATAAAAAATTATGAACTGAATATTTAAAATGGTTAATTTTATTTCATGTGAATTTTTTCCCAATAAAAAATGTGTGAGTAACAGAAGTACACAGGGCACAGGACACTGTAATCATTAAATAAGAAAGAAAAGACAAATAGCAAGAGCTGCTTGGCCAAAAGTTCTAAAGTCCTAGGAAAACAAATTCATGTACCACATACGAATTTGCTCTACTTATTTACTTTACTGTTACATAAAAGGGAAAAATAAAATAAAATAAAATGTTTTAGAAATGTTGAAAGATATTTCAATTGGTTTTCAATTCTGTGATTAAAAATAATCTTCATTTGCAGTGCTTTCGGAATTTAATTATTCAATAAGCATTCGCCGATCACCTACTTCAATTACTCAATATATTGATGACACACATCAGATATTGTGTCTAGTGCTGGGGTCAAGCACTCATCTAGCTTCATGGGATAAGTATTCTCTTTAATGATGTAGCTACACATTAAATAACCAACCACATAATCGGATGTATCACTGTAATTATGACAAGTGATATGAAGGAAAAGATGGAAAATTTCAAGAGCTTTTAAAATTCATAACATGTCTAGAAGGACAGAGAAGATATTTAATTTGAAAAATTAAGGGAGTTAACTTAGAGAAGAAGACTGGGATGTGCAGGTTAAGAGAGAAAAAATAGTATGTGAAGACTATAAGTCAGTAAAGACTACAATATGTTGTAATAAATGAAAGCAGTCCATTGGAACATAACTAATCCAGCCATATGAGTGAATGGGAGAAACATGGAGCAGTGGTAAGTTATCCAAGTCAACCCCAATAAACTCTAGCTCAGCCTATAGCTAAGGGAAATGCCACACATGACAGAGAGGCCAGCGGATGTATACAGGGCCACCAAGCTGAAAACCCCAGATGCTGTATGTGTAATGTTTGTTACACATAATTATTATGGCTATAATAGTTGGATGACACCACATCTATCGATGTGCTTTTCCTGAACCTTGAATTTTATTGGAAGTTACAAATTGGTAATTTTCTAATTCTATAATTTTTTTCCCATTTAGGTGGAGCATAAGGTGGTGAGCTATCGAGATCCACCTTAAAGGAATGAATGGCTGCCCCAGATATAAGGTGTGGAGAGGGTTGTCAGAAGACACTATTCAGGGATTTATTTCAGCTGCATAAGCCACCTTGCCCAAGGTCACACTGTTAAAGAGGCAGTCCACTTCCAATGATTGGAGCCAAAGAACAAAGGCTTAGCCATTTCAGCACAACATATGACATCACCATTGGACATTTCCAAAGCTCCCTATGAGGTGGACTGAGTCTGTCAGGCCTGCATCACAGCTCAATCTCTCTTTCTTTCCAATCTTGTTTCCTCCACCTTCCTTCCAATGGTACTGATCTAAAAGACAGTCCCTGATAAGCATCCTGAACACTAAATTTTACTTCAGGGTCTGTTTCACTGACAATTCACACTGTGACAATTTACTACCCAGCATTCTTCTGCAGACAATTTTCCATATACAACTGTGGAGCAACTAGAATTCTTCCTTAAAATCAGTGTTAGAGTAAGGTGTGGATATGATAGACCCATGGATTTTTATGTTTTCAGTATGTTACAATCAATTACAGACTTTTTTTTTATGCCCAAATTGTTTCAAGTTAGGCCTGAGGTCATTCCTTCAAATTGGTTCCTGTGTCCTAGGGTCATGGTCCTTTGGTCCTAGAGAAATTCTTTCTTTCTGACAAAATTAGACATTTTCATATGCTGGTTTTATTAGTCTGCAAAGGGCTGCAGATTCAAAGTACCAGAAATCTGCTGGTTGTTATAAAGGGTATTTATTTGGAGTAAAAACTTACAGGTACAAGGCTGTAAAAAGTCCAACTCAGGGTTGCTTTCTCACCGCCTAGCTGCCATGTGTTGAAGGAAGATGGTTGAGGAACTCTGCCTGGTCTCTGCCTTCCCTCTGGGCTTCCTCTTCCTCTTGAGGCAGCCTTTCTTCCTGATTCCAGCTGCAGGATAGCATAGGGCTTGTCTCTCCAGGCTTCCTATATCAATCTCAGCTCACATCCCAAAGTAAGCTATAAATTATCAGGCAAAATCATTCATCTCCCCCAAGGCCTTAACTGTTTGATCTTTCTCCTTTCTGTCACATGGCAGGATAAAATGTGGAAGAATTCTCTCCTCCCTTGTGTTTTCTTCAGTGAGTGTCCCTTTATGTCAGACCCAGCAAGGGGGTAGTAACTCAATGTGAGTCAGGCCTTACTGACTTAGTCTAATCAAAAAGATCTAATCTTAACAGGTAATCTACTCAAATGCCCTTTGGTTGAATTTAATACAAATAGAAGGGTATCACACCCAGAGGAATAGATTAGTTCACCAACATAACCTTTCTCTTTTTGGAATTCATAAAATAATAAATAATAATACAATAATAAAATAATCTCAAACTGCCACATAAAATAAGTGGACCAAAGTAGACTTAGTATTATTCTAGTAATGGAAAAACTTGTAACATTGATATAAAGGTAATGGTCACCAGAGGTTCTTTGGGGAGGGAGAGGGAAGACAAGGTGTAACATGGGGTATTATTGGGACACTGGAATTGTCCTGCATGATATTGCAATGACAGTTTCAAGCCATTAAACATTTTGTCAAAATCTATAACATTGTATGCTGCAAAGTGTAAAACATAATGAAAACTATAGACGATGGTTAGTAACAATGCTTCAATATTTGTTCATCGATTGTAACAAATGTGCTACACTATTTAAAGATGATACTAATAGGGGAAGTGTGAGAGTGGTTGCGAGCATATGGGAATCCCCTATATTTTCAAAGTAACTTTTCTGTAATCTAAAACTTCTTATTAGTCTTAAAAGGAGGGGCTACTTAGACATCAGCATTTTTTCATTTGGTGTGATTCTGATTAATAAGGTTTTATTTTATGTCTTTCAGTAGTCAAAGTTAGGATAGATATAAATAGATATATACACAGATATACATATTTGTGCATATGTGTGCATATGTATATACATACAAATATAAAATCATAAGTTCATATAGACATTACATTAAAAAGTAAAGCTGCTAGTTTTAAATTAATTTCTCATATTTTGTATTTGTATCTGGTTTTTCATACATGGAAAAATACATAGAAAATAACATCTATTTTGTTTTATACTACAATATACATCATAAAACTGGTTCAAAATATCAATGTCAATATCAGTAATGAGATAAGACTTCTGGATGAAATACAGGTGAGTACTATTAATTATATTCCTGTATTTTTTATAAGTTCTTTAATTTTGCATCTTACTTCAAGAGTTGTTTAATTATTTTTTCATTTCCAGAGGTCAGTAATGCTTTTGTTATTAATATCTACTTTCAAATAATTGATGTCAGAAAATTTCATTTATTTTTTGTTTACTTTACAAAATAACCTGAGGTTTTTATTGTGAAGAATTGCATGGTTTCAGTTTCTTGAAAAGACGTGTTCTCCTTTATTGGGGTGCACAATCTATATGTATCCATATTCTGAGATTTTCTAGTTTATTTTGGTTTTTTGTTGAAGTATTTTATATTACTTATTTATTGGCAACTTGACCTATGTTAGATAGAAGAAAGTGTTTTAACATGTTTCATTCTTTTACTCTTTGCTTTGTTTTGTATTATAATATGTCTTTCACAATATTGTGTTTTAAATTGTTCTTTTTAATTTTCTTAAATTTTATTTTAATTCAATTTGGCATAAAATTTTTGTTAATTTGTCTATCTTTTTTATAATGACCTTACTTCACCCCTTAAAAATTAATTAGGTCTTTTATTATTTTGGTTACTAGCTTCATTATATTTTTGACCCCTACCTATTATTATGAAGTTATCAATACATTTTTTTCTTTTTCTTTTTTCTATCTCTCCCCCATTAAATAATATTGTGTTTAGTTTTTCAGATAATTAACATTTACTTACTAATATTTCATGTTATTCTCATGTTTGTTTATCTTTAATATAAAGCACAATATATTCAATTCTCAACTGTATTTTGGTGAAGGTTCCCAAATTATTTCTTGATTGTATGAAGCTTGGCCTCTGTCAGGAAATGTTTGTGCTTACAGCCTTCCATATAAGTTCATATAATTAAAAGTATGCTTCTGTAATTCTGATGTGCTTGAAGGACAGATTGGCAATATATGCAATTTTTGACTCACATTTTATTATCTTGAGTCTTTTTAAAATGTAGTTTCCATTGTTGTATTTGTATATTGCTATCAAGAATTCAGACACTAATCTATGCATTCTCCTATTTAATTTTTTTGAACTAGCAAATATACTACAATCTGTTTTATTATTTAGATTCTGGTGTCCACTTATTTTTGGATGCATTAATAACATTTTAAAGTATCAATTATATTAAATTCTTGCATTTTCACTTTTCAGGGATTCAAATTATACATATATTGGATATTATTTGCCTATTTCTATAAAATTTTTTCTGATCCATTTTATTACTGTCTTCAATTAGGTTTTATTTTCATTGTTCTTTTTATCTTTACCTATAATCCATTATTGTAACTTCAGTCATTCTCTTCTCCTTGAGTAACATGTAATTTTTTCTTCATTTCTGAGGTGATATTTTCTCTTTCAATTATGCCTTAAAATATTAGCTACCATTTTTTTAAAATTTCCATGTTGATGGTCATTTCCACTCTGAAATTTTGAATTTTTGATTCAGAGTGATGTTCTTTCATATCTTGAATTGTAGGTTTAATGACATTAATTTGTGATGCAATATTATTACACTGTTTATTCTGCTTTGTGGTTGGAATCAGTGTCAGTTTAGACCTGGTTCCAACAGCCCTCAGAAAGTCTGGCTATTCTCCAGTATGCACTTCATCAATAGGCTTCAGGTGTTTGGTTAAAGAATTGAGTACTATTTATTATATATATATCTGTTGTGAAATCACAGGGTCCTTCCTCAAGTTTTCCATATTAAAAATCTCTGGGTTTGAGAACAAACATAGATCTAGAGACTGGGTGAGGAATTTTTGTTTTTCTATTGCACCAACTAACATCATTTCTTTGCTTCTCAAACTTTTATATGGTTAGGCAAGTCAAGCTATACTTTCCATTCCAGATAGAGTGCCACAGTTTCTTTGGCATCACTACAGATCAATACAAGCTAAATATGGCCACTTCAGTCCTACAACCCTTTACAATAATTATTGTCTTCCTTACTGATGGTGAAGTAGCCCCATTTGTCCTCAGCTCTTCTGGAATCTTATCAACCCTTTGAAACTAGAGAATCATATTCCATAGCAAAATTTCTGGCTATAAGCCTTATTCACAGAATCCAGTCACCAATAAGCTGATGGAACCCTTCTACAGTAATTCAATCCTGCCTAGCTTGCCACTATGTTGAATCAAATGAGCTTGATGATGCTCATGAAGTCTAGTCTACATCCATGATTCAATATTCCAATAATGAAGTAATAATATGACCCATCAAGATGTACTGTGGTTGCCCAAGTTCTACAGCATAATTAATCAGTTTATTAATTTAGCAGGCATTATTATACATTTTACACCTCCTGTTCAAGCACTAGGAATAATTTAGTGAATAAAACAGACACTCATGTTTTTGTGGATCTCACAGAGGGAGACAGAAAATACTCAATATGCCATAATCACTAGCATAATAAATTAGTGTGCTTTTATGTTAGAAGGTGTGTTGGTTAGAAGGTGTGATGTGTCAACATGGCTAAATTATAGTACACGTTTATTCAGTTGAACACCAATCTAGGTGTTGTTGTGAAAGTGCATTGTAGACATGGTTAATATTTCTCATAAGTTAAATTTTGGTAAGGGAGATTATCCTCTATAATCTGGGTCAGTCTTACCCAATGCATTGGATGACTTTAAGAATAAAACTGAGGTTCCCTTGAGGAAGAAGGAATTTTGGCTCCATATGACAGCATCAGATTATTCTGCTCAAAATTTTTTGTCTGCTGGCCTGCTTTAATGATTTTGGACTTACCAGCCTCCAAAGTCACATAATGCAATTCCTTGAAATAATTTTCTTACATAAATCATATATATACATATATACATATATATAGTTAGTTATTATTTATGAAATCCAAAAAGAAATATAGATTATGTTTGTAAACTGGTGTGATAACCCTTTGATTGTATTAGATTCAGCTGAGATGTCTGATTCAATTATGTTAATATTAGGGCTCTGATCCAACCACATCATGAGAGCTAGCCTCAGCATCCAGTCCCTGCCTCCCAGAAGAGAGATAAGCCTGATAGTCTCCAGCTGACCTTGTGAAGAGAACTGAACAGCTGAGCCCAGAGATAAGCCTTTTGCCAACCTACAGTTGAGATCAGAAGTTGGGACCACAGAGCCTTAAGAGGAAGAAGGAAGGCTGAACCCTCACAAACATTGCCTGCCATGTTGCATCAACACATGGCAGTGGACTTTGGGTGAGAAAGTACCTCTTAAGTAACCTTGAGTTGGACTCATTAGGGCCTTGTGACTGTATGCTTCTACCTCAAATAAATCCCCTTTATAAAAGCAAACAGAGTTGTGATACTTTGCATCAGCACCCCTTTGGCTAACTAATACTTAGTTAATTCCATGTCAACTTGGCTAGGTTATTGTGCCCAGTGGTTTGGTCAAGCAAGTACTGCCCTGATTGTTACTGTGAAGGCATTTCATGGAAAGATTTACATTATTTGTCAGTTATTTGCATTTATAACCAATTACATCTACAATCAACAAAGGAGACTGTTTTCAGCATTGAGGGGATTCTCCTCTTTCATCAGTTGGAGGTCTTAAAGTGAAAACTGAGGATTTCAGAAGTCAGAATAGAAGAATTTCTGACTTTACTTAAGACAGAAGCTTCTCCTGGGGAGTAAAACTTCACTTACATTGGAGTTTCCAGCTTGTGGCGTACCCTACAAAATTTAGTCTTGCCAATCCCTATGGTTATGCAAGTCAATTTCTATAATAAATCCCTCTGAGTGTGTGCATGTGTGTTTCCCTGGAGAAGCTTCACTGATGCAGATTTTGAATGGGTCTGCAGGAATAGAAATTTAATGTTGCATTGTCTGAATTGGTTTTGGATTTTCCAGAATTCATTCCTAGTCTTATGTGATTTTTTAAAAAGGGTAATGTTTTATTTTAAAAGAACCTTTAGATTTCATAAATGTTATATTGAAAATATAGGGGGATTCCCACATGACGACATCAGTTGAGCTCTCTTTTCTCTTCTGGGTATCATTGCTTTTGGGTACTTGCTTCTGAGGCTTTCCCTCTATCTGAATTTCATCCTCTTATAAAGTATACCATAAGAGGCTTAAGACCCACTCTGAATGAGAAAGGTCACATCCTAACTTAAGGTAAGAGCCTACTCACCAACAGATCCTACTTATAATGGATCCAGAGCCACAGGAACAGGTTAACTTTAAGTATATATTGTTCTGGTATGTACATACAGCTTCAAATCATCACAGAGCCCAAAGAGCTTCTGTTTATTTTTTATATGTATTAATATTTACCAATTTAGAAATAAAGCAGAGATTAAAATATCTCAACTCATTTAAAAATAATAATAAATCCATTATAGGTTAATGTAAAAATATATTTTATGAAAAATAACTATATTCCCAAGACAAAATAAAGAGCAAAGTGAGAAGAATGGCATTGTTTTACATTTTTGCAAGTTTTTTTGTCCTATGGTTTAACAGAATCATTTGAGTCTCTTATGGGTCTCTGCTTTCAGACTGTTCTAATACATTGTTATGATGGAAGTATATGGAGACAGTATAGTTTAAAGAGATACACACTTGGATAAAGGAGGAGTAGTTCAATTTTTGTGTGCAAAAAAAACCGAGAATAAAACTTCAGTTGATCTTTAGCACACAATAAGGCAGTGGCATGAAACTGTACTATGTACCTTGGTATTCCTTACCACCACACAGTCACAGTAAAAAAGAAGTTATTAATTTTTATTAAATAATTTCTACAAATATTAAAACACCAGAAGGCCTTATTGGTTTTTGTTGCTATTATGGCTGTAGTTTTAAAGAATAAATTCTTTTGTATTTATCCTTTCTGGTGATTTTCATTCCCTCTTTACTCTTTTCTTCCCTCTTTTATTAAATGGGGTATATTGTTTTCCAGTCTGAACATGTCTCCATGGATTTCATCTAGTAACAATTCTCTTAAATGTTGTTAATCTGAAAATGTCTGGCTTTTTCTTCATATTTTTTATTTTCATTGGCTATTGAATTCCAGTGTGGTGGTGTTTTCTCAGCATATTAAAATGTATCCTCCTGTCTTCAGGCTTTCACATTTTCTGCTGATTACTCAGTCATCAGTCATATTCTCTTTTCTTTGATTTTTTTTCTGACTGCATTACAGATATACATTTTGTGTTTGGTGTTCAACAAAATAACTGTGATGTGTCCATGGTGTTGTCTTCTTTGTACTTTTCCCTTTTTTTGTCCACTGCTTTTCTTGAATCTGTGTATTGATGCCTTTCATCAATTTCTTCTGCTGCTGTGTCTACTCTTCTTTGCCAATCTTAAGTTCATAGCCATATGTTTGCATATGGTGCTTGGCTCTTTCTTAGATATTCTATTTCCCTTTTGCAACTTTTCATCTTTTTATCTTTTCTTATTATATTTCTTTATAATATAAAATAGTTACTTTAAACTCTTTGATACTTTCAAAAATTGGGTCATCTTGGTCTACTGCTATAATATATTTTTTTCTAAATATGGTTCATTTGTTTCTGCTTCTTACCATGTTTGATATTTTTTTTGGTATGTTAGACTGTGTATATAGAAGAATCATAGAGCTCTTACCTGATATATTCCTTGAAAAACAATTTACTCTTTCTCTATTAGGCAGCTAGGTTAAAGTGTGATTATCTCAATCTAATCAGATACCGAACTGATTTGAATCTAGATTGTAGTTTCTATACGGCTCAATCCTTCTTTGGTTTATGCATGCTCCCTGGATACGTCCCTTTCAAATATTGATTCTGACTCAAACGGATTCTTTTGTCTTCAACCTGAAAGTCCAGGTGATTTAGTTTTGTTCTTCAGAATTTCTGAGTTAACAAATTTAGCCTTCTTCTCCCCTCTGTCACCTGCTTCAAAAATTTAGAAAACTTCTCAAGCAGAAAACTGACTTTATGTTTTTTCTTTTTAATTTAATACATCTAACAAACATATTTTATAAACTCAAATATCAAACAACAAAATAACCATGAGCAGGAAAAGTGTAGAACAACATTGAATGTATAATCAACAAAGAATATTTGATCTCAGATTTGAGCTGTGATTTGGGCTCAGTTTTCCAAGTACCAAGCAAAAGATATATTAAATCATGGTTTCTCCAAAACTAAATATAAAACTATCGTAGGATCCACAAACCCCAATTCTGTGTATATACCTAAAAAATCTTGAAAGGAGGTATTCGAACAGGTATTTGTACACCAGTGTTCATAACAGCATTACTAATAATAGCTAAAAGGTGGCAGCAACCCAAATGCCCATCAGCAGATGAATGAAGAATAGAATATTATTTAGCCATAAAAAGGAATGAAGTTTTAATGTATGCCACTACATGGATCAACTTTGAAGACATCATTGTGAGTGAAATAAGTCAGATGCAATGGTTCAGATAGTTTATGATTCCACTTACATGAAATACCTAGGATATGCATATTCACAGAGACAGAAAGTAGATTACAAGTTACCAGGACAGGATATGGGAATGGGGGAATGGGAGTTAATGCCTAATAGGTGTTTGGGTTAATAGGAAACACCTGTTTGGGGTAATAGGAAAATTCTGGTGCATGATGGTGGTGAGTTTAGCACATTTTAAATGTGATTAATCCCAATTAATGTGTACCTGGGAGAGGTTATGATGTGAAAGTTTATGTCGTATATATGTCTCTACAATTTAATAAAGAGTAGCTAAGGAGACAATGACAATTGTGTGCAAAAGATAATCCTTGACTGGATCTAAAATCTGAGGAGAAAATATTCAAAAGGACATTTTCTGGCATAAGAAAACTTGGAGGATAGACAGTAAGTGTTCTATCAATGTTAAATTTCTTGAACGTGATAACTCTACTTAAGTAGTTACCTTTAGTGAGTATCTTTGTACTTAGTAAATGTACATGGAAACATCCCTGAACGTGGAAGTTCAAGGAGCATGTTATGTACAACCATTTTTCAAGTGTTTAGAAAAAGGAGGGAGGTGAGAATGAAATACAAATATGGCAAAATGTTAAAAGTGGGGGATTTGCCTAGCTGAGTGGGGAGTATGTTCAAGTTCTCTGTATAGATTTTGCATAATTTTGAAACTGTCTTGTAAGTCTGAAATTATTTCAAAATAAAAAGTTATTTATAAAGACCAATTAAATCAGTTTCATAATGTAAATTGATGTGTTAACATATATATCATGTAATACATACATTTAACAAGAAAATTATACAAATTACTAATAAAAAACTTGTTATTGAATAGATTGACCAGTGTAGTTGTTGGATAATCATAATGTCATCCATGAAATGATGAGGTCAACATCTATTTGAACAAAAGTTCAAAGAAAATTAATTAAATGATCATAGATATCATCATAATTTCAAAATGTGTAAAAGGTGACCGAGGTATATGATAGATAGATGGATAGATAGATAGATAGATAGATAGATGACAGACAGACAGATAGGTAGTTAAATGTGTTAATGGATGGGTGGATGTATGGATAGACAGAGGGACAGACTGGACAGACTGAAAGAGAGATGGACAGATGGATAGATACAGGTCCATGCCGATGTCAACTTGTATTTGAAGGACAAATCTATTAAACACATTTTCTTGGAGGCTCTCTTTCTTATTTCCACTCCTGCCATACATCAATCTCCCTTTATTACACTTCCCTATTCTTCTTCTATATACTTTCCTCCTACCTATCTGTTCTTCCTAAAGGTTTTATTTATTTATTTATTTATTTATTTATTTATTTATTTATCTCCCCCTTGCTGCTTGTGCTTGCTGTGTCCATTCGCTGTGTGTTTCTCCGTGTCTGCTTATCTTCCCCTTGCTGTGAGGTCCCGCTGCATCAGCCCCTCGGGACGCGCGGGCTGTCCTGCCCTCACAAGGAGGCCCGGGGAAGCGAACCCAGGGCCTCCCATATGGTAAACAGGGGCTCTATCGACTGAGCCACTCCCACTTCCCTTCCTAAAGGTTTTAAATCATTCTCTCCTGCACAATATTTCTCATTCAGACAAATATATATATATATATATATATATATTTATATCCTGGGCTTAAATAGAAGGAGAGTTATATATTTTATAACACCTTTAAAAGTTTGAGTTCATCAGCTCTAATTATTTGAATACAAGCTTTCATAGGTCTGAGACTATAGTTTCAGCAGATTCTAAGTCTGTAATCTATGATTTTTCATCAATTTCACATAATTATTTATGGAATATAATCCAATTTTAAAGCAACTTGTTAGACAATTAATGTGTAATTCAATGTAATGCCATAATAAATAATCAATTTTAAATATTATAAAATGGTAAACTTTATCAAAACTCATTTTGCAAAGTTCATTTTTTGTAACATGAAATTCCAATAACTGTCAATAGTAGCAGTAAAACAATGAACATAAAACCTATATCAACATAGAAATAAAAACTTTTTGTTTCAAAGGAATAAAAGGAGTGAAAAACTAATTTATATTTTTCTATGAGAAAGTTTTCCAAAACATAGAGTACAATACCAGTCTCCAATAATGCTTCTGCAACCAGAGCAATGTGGTCTGAATTGTTTTAAACTTTCAAGTCCATCTTTGGACTATTAAAAATAAAGAGCACACACCTACAAAATGCATTCTTTCTGTATTTAAAAGGACTACAGTACATGAAAATAGCACACAAATGAGCAATTAAATATGTAATCACATAAATCATTATTCCCTTTGGGTAAAATTACCCAAGATTTTCTGATCTCCTGAAATTGAGCAATTAGTAAACTCAATCCATTAAGACGGTCTGTATATTAAAGATCTTGAATAACTGTCATGTAAGTTCCCATATTGTATAATTATTTCAGCATTTGTCTAAAAGTTAAAAGTGGTTGGAAAATGCACAGTGCAACTTTTGTTCACTTTAGTTATTTAGGAGATCTTCCTCAAACCCAGGAGTTGAAGACTTAGTCTCCTCACTGCAATCTTCATGTCCTTGTTCCTCAATGTGTAAATGGTGGCATTGAGGAAGGGTGTAATTATAAAGTCCAAAATGGCAAGAAACTTATCGACTGGCACTATGGGGAATGGCCACACATAGACAAAGATGCATGGTCCAAAGAATAAAATCACTACAGTGATGTGAGCTGACAGAGTAGAGAGGGCTTTGGACAAGCCAATTGAACATTTCCATACACTGAGCAGTATAAAGATGTGGGAGATGATCAAAATGAAGAAAGTACCCATGGAAATGAACCCACTGTTGGCAGTAACCATGAACTCCAAGGTGTATGTGTCTGTGCAGGCAAGTTTGATAAATGAAGGAAGATAACAATAAAAGCTGTCTATCTCATTAGGGCCACAAAACGTTAAATGGACAATGAATGCTAACTGGGTTATAGAGTGAATGAGACCAATAACCCAAGCACCAGATAGAAACAAAATGCACATCCATGGGCTTATGATGGTCAGGTAGTGGAGGGGCTTACAAATGGCAACATAATGGTCCAAGGCCATGGCTATGAGCAGCACCCTCTCAGTTCCACCCAGCACATGAAGGACAAATATCTGTAGGACGGACCCCTGGAATGATATGGTTTTGTGCCCAGATTACAAATCAGAAATCATCTTCAGAACTGTTAAAGTGGTAAGACACAAATCAATTAATGAGAGGTTGGCTAACAGGAAGTACATGAGAGTATGTAAAAGAGGATCAAAGATCACTGTAAACACAACCATGAGATTTCCTAAAACAATTGTTACATAAAATATTGTTGAGAAGATGAATAGGAAATGCTGCATTGGTCTATAAGTTGAAAAACCCAGCAACACAAATTCAGACATCACAGAGTAATTTTGTTTGTTCATTGGCATTTTACCTGAATAGAACAAAGAAAAATAATTTTAAGGAATGCACCAGAGCTATAGAAAGACACAGATGTCATTTGGCTTAAGATTCTGATATTAAAGAAAATCTTCACCACTAGTCAAAAGTCCTTTGAAAAATTAATGCATTAGTTTATTCACTTAAAAATATCCACTGAACAGCAACCAGGTACTGTGCGTATTCTGGGATAAAATACATATCCCACCTTTCTTTAGTTTGAAGTCTAGTAGTAAAGGTAGACATCAAATATCTAATCACATAGCTAGATGATTATAATGTGATAGGTGTTGTGAAGCAAAAAAAGGGTTGTGTGATCTGTAAGTGCTCATAACATTATCATCTGTCCTGGTCTGAAAGATGATATTTGTGCTAAACTCCAAATGATGAATAGAATTTAATAAGTGAGGAAGTGTGGGAAGGGTGATATTGATGATGCAAATGATATGGGAACTCACTGAAGCTTAGCAGAACAAGTTGGAATAAATACAAGAAGACAAGTAATAGTCTGCACCAGATAGGACCTTGTAGTGCGTTTTAAGAATCTAGTCTTTATTTTAGAAATCATTGAAAGTCATTAAATCAGAACAGTGAAATAATCATATTTGTGTCTTTAAAAGTTTAAAGCAGCAGCAGCGAACTATAAACTATAAAGAAATTAGCAGAGATTTCAGAGGATAGAGAAAGAGACCAAGGAACTTTTCTTAATGTAATAACAATAAATGAGCTAAAATGTTTAGCTACAGTTACACAATAATGGTTTCACAATTTTTCATAAAAATGAAAAATTGGAAATAAAATTACTCCCAATAATAGGAAATTCAATTATTCATGATATATTTAACTGGGAATGACCTTCAGCTTTTATATAAAAAAATAATACTGTGGAAAAGTGTTCATGATATACCTTTAATTTAAAAAGCAGTTTAGAAAAAAATAATGTATAAATGACACATTTTTTAAAATAAGCCTAGAAATTCAAAATAAAAGATAAGCAATAATTTTTTTGAGTCCTTGGGCTTATAATTATTCATTAAGATGAACCATATGAAATAGATATTTCAATAGCTCAAAATATAGTCAAAACATAATTTTACGGATTTCATTCTAGCATATTAACTTATTTTTTCAACATGATTTTCTAACCTACTTTACCTTTTAGCAACTGGATATTATTGATTCTTGTTCCACACATGAAATGAATACTATTTGTTCACCACTTGCTCTGCTACCACCAAACTTTCATCCAGGCCCCATACCACACACAACCATTCTTTCTCATGTAATCATCCTCCTTGTGTCACTCCACATCACGTTCAGTTTTTACCTTAGGTGCATTCCTGCATCTCCAGGGGAGGAGAGCAACATACACTGGTGGGAGCTGCAAGGACATATTATAGTCAAGAGACCTGAGGGCAGCCAGGCTTGGCAGAAACAGGTGTCCTAAAGGTTATGGACACAGAGTAGGCATTATTGTCAAAAGGAAAACTGAAAGCAATGATGTTAGGAGGCCCCATCATAGTGGCACTGGATGGAGAAATTTATAGTCAGTAACTGGGGTAGAGAACAGAACTGAGCAAGAGAGAATGGGACAATCACTGAAAAGAAATGTCAATGGATGTGATATTGTAAGGAAATGTAGTAAAGTATCTAAAAGATTTTGATGATGCTTTTGTGGATTTTAAAAGTTGTTTATGCTGAAATGCAAATTGTGTATTTAGTATGATCACAATTATAGAAAAAATGAAGATAGAATTACATTAAAGACTAAGAGATTTATACAGTGAAAAGGAAATTTTCCTGAATAATAGAAAATGTATATGATTGTGTTGATTCCTTCTTCTGCTTTTCTTGTTTACCAAATATTAAGGTAGTCATAATTTATGTCAATTGCCCTCTGTTGATTCAGTTCAATGAGAGAAAATATCATCAAGTAGGAATATGGATGATTTTAGTTAAAATATATTATAGTGTGCTAACTCCAAAATGAGGATTTCTAAGTAAAACGGAAAAAAGGGAAAATATACAAACAGGTAACACACAATTGAAAAAAATATAAATGTGAATTAAACTCACTTAACAGTATTCAACCTCACCAATGATTTAAAAAATGCAGTTTATAACACAGCTTTTGTTTTGTTTTGTTTTTTGGTTCTTTTTTAATTAATCATTTGAGAAAAACAGAAAAATAATAGAAATAGAAATTGATGTCAATAATGTGTTCAAAGGAGTCTTCTAATAGGAACTCTTTATGCATAATGATAGTAGAAACTATTAATATTTAGTAGAATTTTAAATGTGTAAATTTAGCCAGTAACAGATCTCTGAGGGTTAGATTTATGTATATTCATATACATACGTACATTCTTATGTTTATTGCACCCTAATTCAACAATGCCAAAGTGTTGGAGAGAAATTAATGTTCATTAATATATAATTTTTATTCAAATTATATACAGTATCTACATAATGAAATAATATGCAGCCATTCAAGCAAAACTTGCAGAAGATAATCAATAGTATTATTCTGTGTGAGTAAACATAAAAATTTCATAAACAACAAATGCCAAACTTTTCAGTGATTCAAGTAAAATATGATTATAGGAGACTTAACATCCTGAAATCCTTGTCTCTGCATTTTAGATGCCTTTTAAAAATAATTAACATTCATTAATTAAAATATAGATTTTCAAATCTAAAAGAAGACATCAAAATGGTCATTTTCTTCAAAATTAGAGACAAATGAAATGAAGCTTTACTAGTAGAAGAACAAATCTCTCAATAAAAATCAATGCATTGATTTTTGTAACATTTGTAACAAAGATTCAGACTCCTTAGGTAGGTGATCTGACCCTCATCTATGTCCCATGTCTCATAGCTTGCCTCTTCCTTACACCCACAAACAGCCTTCAAAGTTTCATCAACTCCTTGAAGAACCTTGATTTGGTTGGTTAGTTGGTTAGTTGGTTGGTTTTTATGGCTGAACCGATGTGTGCATTCTTTATGTTCTGCTGACTGCTTTGACATCTACAAGTCACAATTCATGTATTATATCCTGAAGGACAGCTTCCTTCTTCTTACAGCATGAATTAAACCTATTCTTTTACATTCTCATGCCATGTTGTGAAAACAAGTGTCATGATATATATACTATTTATAATTGCCCTTTTTCTGTATAGTCTATCACTCCTACTGAGTAAATGAGGTAGACAAGGACAGAGATACTACTTATTTACAAATTCTAAAAATAGTAAGTTTTCAATAAATGGATAGATGGATGAATGGATGGTTATTTGATGATAATAGATTTTGGTATTCAATATGTTACTCTATTTTTATGTTATCCATAAAATGGCAAATTAAATTTTCAGTTAAAAAAATGGTTTAAGCATCTAGGGGGAGAATAAATCCCTCACAACCTAACTGTAATTATTCCAAAGCTGAAAATGTAATTTCAAAAACTATAAAGTAGGCTAACACAAAGGATATTCTTAAGCCTGAATTTAGTTTTGAGGCATGTATGTATACCTCTTTAATTGTTACTTTTGGTTAACAAATGTGTAATGGGTACATTATAGTTAATAGCATTTCCCACTGAATAGCATGTAGCAGTAAATTAGCAAAGAAAGAGTTGTAGCAAATGTTCAGACCTGTTGAAACCAACTGTACTAAAAGAGATGCCCTCACAGTCCAATGTGCAACTTCATGTATATTGGAGATATGGTTGCTCAAAGAGTGGGGTTATATTTCTGAGATTTGTTCCTGATAATACTTTCAGACACCTTACAATGAAGAAGAGTTCTATTCTATCATTTATCATCTAATTACTTGTTTACCTAAATATCTGTGTCCCAAGATTTTTCTTAAGGAGTACACTTCATTATCTTTCAGACTCTTCACTATGAATTTTATTCTTATACGTTTTTAAAAATTCCTAAATCTAATGATATACTCTAGCCCTGGAAAATGCTGATAAGGCACTTAAATATAATCAAATCATCAAAAAATGCATTTCTTTCAATGGAGAATAATGTCCAGAATACAGTATTTTTTTTCCAGAGGACTACATGCAAACTTAAAATATCTATTAGTATATTATTCCTCTTCACTTTTTCACACACTCATATACCTTCTCTTCCCACTTTCATGAAACCTGGAGTAGCTCTAGAGTCACACTTACACTATCATGTTTATTCATGGGAATTATAATATCAAACTTGGTGTAGTAAATAAAGATCCCTGTTGAAATCCCCTTGAACGAATAGCTTATGATCAACCAGCTGAATTCATCTAACTCAACTGTTTGAGGGGTAGAAGGAAAGAAACACAGTGAGACTTAATGGTTCTTCAAAAAACACCAAGGCATCATCAAAGAAATACACTTAATACTCTGTTATTCAAAACTTTCCAATCTTTCCAGGATCATGCTATGATCCAGACACAAAATTCTTCCATGAATCTGGATATAATCCAGATTTATAGAAAAACACATAGAGCCTGAATCAGAGATTCTAACTTACCCTTGCTAAAAGTTAGCAAAAGAATATATGAAAGTATATTCTTTTCTCACTTATATGAGTATATGAGAGAAAAAAATTTATGTTACTGGTATTTCTGCACATCACCAACTTTAGTTTCACCTTACCCACTTACCTGATTTAAAGGAAGAGGAAAAAAGGATATCAAAAAGAAATAACTCAGCTATGCCTGGATCATTGAAAAAATGTTTCCATTCTGATGAATTATTGTTATTATTTGGACATAATTAGAGGAAATTATTCACGCTCCAGCACTAACTTGAAGCCTCAGTGACCAAATAGTACTCAGTATATTTATCTTCAGAATACTGTCATAGAATTTCTAAAGCCTAAAGAAGAAAGTAACATCAGAAGCTTGGTTGAGAATAAAATTTAGGTAAAGAAAAACAAACAAACAAACAAAAAACATTTACAATAAAGAAAACCAAATAAATCTTTTTGAGGAGAATCAATATATTTGTTGATGGAATGTCATTTTTCAAGTTCCATACCTTTAGAACTAAATCAGTGAAGTCAAAATAGCTATTTAAAAAAACCACTTTAAATAACCAGTTTAAAATTCTGTTCTGAAGCAGACTCATCACAATGTTTAAGTAAAAAATCTTCACATTTATTCCCATTTTGATGAATCTAAGTCTAAGAAGAAATATGCCCTATGTCACCTTGCTGAATGTGGAGCAAAGACTAAAACCCAAATCTGTCTGATTTCAAAGACCACTATATACCATATACCACTATAAACTACTCTCTTATTTTTGATCATTTTTATAGCATATTAATAAGGGTCCCCAGTTCTATGAGGCTTTTGATCTTCACAATTACTGTGAAAAATATATCATGTCATAATTATAACAACAGCGTATGTTAAACAGCAATATATTTTTATTTATTAGTTTAGAAGTGAGAACCTATAGCATGTGACTCACATAAGCTAAGTAGCAGTACAGGGACTAGAATTCATATAAATCTCAGATTCAGCCTTGATGTCAGATAAGATAAATATCAGGAGGCTGCTCACTAAAGAAATTTAAACAAATAAAAAATACAAGCTCACACACTTTCACTACAAGCCTTAAAATTATAATAATAACTCCCTTAAAACACATAGTTATAGAAGAAATAGAAATTCAAACTTGCTTGTTGTTAAAGAAATTGCTATGAGTCACTTCCAGGGTACTAAATATTAAGCTGAGTTCTTCATAAAGTATAAATGGGAGTTTAAGAGTGGTTGAGAAATTTTATGAGACAATTGTTTAAAATGGAGAAGGCAAAAAATGATACAAAGTTAAATGGATGTGAATATTCTTGCTGTCCTGATTTTGTGATAATCAAGTTAGGCTAAACATTTACTGTATTAGAAACCATGCATGTGTCCCCAGACCTAGTTTTTCTCCCTAGGTCTGAGTTTTAGAATGCTTGTGATAAACTAAGCTTGATTTATTATATGACCATCCTGTATGGGAAAAGACTGTAACTTTGGGTACCTTTGGTCGACCTTGGGAGATATGGCAGTGGGAACAGATGTGGTTTGGGTGATTGGGCCATCCATCTCCCATATGGAGGGACCTGGGTTAGATACCCTAAAACTACTGGTAAAAATAAGAAAAAGAAAAATATAGAGGGCATGTGAGCCACCAGGCTCCGTGCGTGGGTGTGCCGCCAGGCCCTGTGAGCAGGTGTGCCACCAGGCCCCATCTGCAGGTGTGCCACTGGCCCTGCTAGTGTGTGAGCCACCAGGCCTCGTGAGCCACGCAGCAGGATGATGACATAACAGGAGAGTGACACAAGGAAAAGCTAAGACAAGATGCACCAAAAAACCAAGAACTAAGGTGGCGCAGGTGATAGGATGCCTCTCTCCCACATTGGAGATTCTGAGGATTGAATCCCAATGAAGACAGGAGGAGAAGGAAGAGAAGAGAGGGCAGGAAATAGACACAGAGAATTGCCCAGTGAATGGACACAGAAACAGCAAAAATGGGGAGAGGGTGTTAAAAATGGATGAAAGTAAATAAATAAATCCTTTAAAAAATGTATAGGGTAGGAAGATTCGGACTATAGTTAGTGGTAATACTTTGATGATGCTCTTTCATGATTTGTTAACAAATTTTTCACAACAATGCAGGGTGTTTATGGGGGGGTGATGTGTGGGAGCCTTGTATGATGTTATGCATGTTTCTTTGGTAAGATCACAATGTTTACTGAACACTTAGAGTGTATGTATGTTCATGTATGAATGATACAATTCAAAAAATTGTTTTTAAAAAAACAGTTAAATGAAAAAAAAAAAAACCAGTTAAATGGAAATTTAAAATTACGGTGCATTCACCTGAATGCACTTTATTGATAATAAAAAACAGACCAAGAAAAATAATTGAAATCTGTTTAAAAGTTAAATACATACATACATACAAACATGGTGATAAGAAAGAATAGTGTCTAGATATTTCAACTTCAAAGAAATGATGAACATGTAACAACTGTACTATTAGGGAGTGAGCTTTCCGTCAATAGAAATTAAAGTAAAAGTGATAATCATCCCTCAGAATTGCCAAAGGGTAAAATTATTTTAGATAAATTATAACATTTTCAAAAGGAAGTGTTTATAACTCATTGAAATATCTTCTTTTGAAATCTGATTTTGAATATACATAAAATGTTGAAAAGGAAATTGGAAACTAAGAGAATTTATACATTATTCATTACTGTTGAGCCACAAGTATATCTCAACATTCATTGATTTAAATATTAGTTTGTTAAACTCTTCTTTCATTTTTTAGCTTCCCTAAAGTTAAATTAAATAATTTCATTTGCAGCTATTGAAAATGGTCAATGTATATATAGTATAACCCTTATTTAACACAAAGTTGATAACTGAATATATACTGCAGAATATATGTTGTGATTTTTCTAATAGGTTAGGTTAGTGAAAATGGGAAACCAGAGAAACAAGACATTTACTCTAAGATTCAATGTCTATAATATAAAATCTCCCTATATGAACAGTTCTCACAATCAGAATTGCGATCTGTGGTCTGAGCACAGACAATTTTGAAACACAAAGATTACTAAGAAAATATTAAAAGCTAAGTAAATTCACTTCTAAGTATCAATACAGCAATAGATATAGAAGGAATAGGTGGTAGTTACATCCAGCTGTAACTTTGAAAGACAGGAACTTGATTTATCAAGAGAGACATTTAGAAATTAAGTAGCACATATCTTCTTCCAAATCTATCAAACCATCTATATCTTCCCCAAATCAAAGTACCACTGTCCCCCTCTCAATTGTGATCTCTCACTCCTCAGGAAGGCTTTGATATGAAGAGGTGTTTTCCACAATGAAAACTGGTTTTGTTAATTTTGCTTTTCTCTATGGTAACTTGTATGCTTTTTAAAATAACTTCTAGAGTCAGGTTTGATAACATATATATCCTTTAAATCAATCAACATAATTTTGTATTTCAAATTAATTTCATGTATCTGTGCTTCATTTGTTATGTCAATAGTATTCCATTATGTGAATATACCAACATTTATTCATTATGTACATTTAAATTCAATGCCAATTACATTCATCTAAATTTTTCCTCATACACATTTGCAGGAGTTTACTTTGGGTATGCACATATGAGTGAAATTGTTGGTTCATCAGCATATGAATGTTGACTTTTAAGTTATAGCCAATAGTTGTCCAAAGTTATTATATTAGTATGATTCCCTCAGATATGTATACATTTTCCCTTGACTCACAAAGAAGTTGTTCAGAAAATTTAATTCACATTATTCACTTCAGATTAATTCAGAACAAACTTCACTAAATGGAGAAAATAAGCCAGACTCTGGTGTCTGACTTTATTTTTCTTGTACTTTTTGATTCACAGGTGTTCCAGGAATTTTGCCTTTCCTCAGTCACTACATGTAAAATGATCAAAGGCTTATGGAAAACAAGACCATCTATCTCCTTTGGAGGCTGCATATGCCAGATTTTCTTTGAATATTTTTGGAGTGGATGAGATGATGCTACTTGTGTCAATTGTATCTAACCATTAGGTGACCATCTGCAAGGTACTCCATTACTGAATCATCAAGAAATGTGCACTGGATTTTTTATGACATCGTGGATCATTAGCTTTGTGCATTCAAATAAGCCAGCTAGATTTGTTTGTAAAACTGCCCATCTGTGGACCCAGGGAATTTATATTTCCATGCTTCAGTTTTGATAATTTTTTATGGATCTGTCTTTTCAATTCAGCAATCTTTCTTATGTTTTGTGCAGCATGTTTTTAAGCCTGCCTTAAATTCATATTTTCATAATTTTCAGTTATGAAATATGCATGGTTCTTTCTTAGTCTTTCTGTTTCTCTGTTAAACTTACTCCCCATTTCTTCCATTTGTTCTTCTTTTCTATTAACGTCTTTTTAAATGTTTAATAGTTATGTTAAACTCCTTGTTAATTTCAAAACTGGATCATTTGTGATCTGCTAGTGTTAACCATTTTCCTCTTAATTGAGGATCACATATCCTTGCCTCTTAACAGGCTTCATAATAATCTTTTGCACATTAGACATTGTGTATAAAGAAAATCTGACCTGATCTATTCTGCAGAAAACATTTCCTCTTACTATTAAGCATAGAAGTTAAGTAGTGATCACCTCAATCCAAACCAATACTGAGCTGATTTGAGTCTGCATTGTAGTTTTTCTGTTTTGTTTTGTTTTCTGTATTTTGCATTGTAGTTTTTGTAAGATTCATCCCAGCTCTGGTTGGTGCCTGCTCTCTGATTATATGCATTCCAGGTTTTGATTGTGATTCTGTCTCTTTCTCCTTAGCCTGAAGGACCAGGGATTTTACTTTTGTCCTTCAGGATTTCTGAGCTTAAAATTTTAATCTGGGGAAGGGGAAAGATGGCATCAGTTTAGGTGGGCACTCATCATCTCTCTCACAGAGGATGGCTGATTGGGCCAGGATCCTGTCTGAGTGGTCTGTTCTGGGAGCCCATGGAGGGAGAATCTTAGGGACATCAATCTGTAGGGAGCTGGACAGGAGGTGGATTGCTCAAGATAAAATTATCAGTTTTTCCCCAGATGGAAACTGTGGACATGGACAGCTAAACCCCACCCTCAGGGCAGAGGGCTAGGGCAAGCCCCGACTCCTGCTGGCAACCGGGTGAGAGGGAGAATTCTCCAAGAATGGGAGGGTTCTGGCAGAGGGTGAAGAGGGGTTTCTTTCTGTGGGTTTGGCTGCCTGGACCCCTTGCAGATTTGGGTGCTGGGCTTAGGGGAGAGGCAAATCTGCAGAGGAAGCCTGATTTACCTAGCCACCCTGGCTTGGGAGGATTGGCTTGGGAGGGGATAGATTCAGCCAATTTTATGGTTCTGTGTGGAAGAGTATCAGAGTTTCAACACCCATTGGGGGAGGTCAGGCAGTGGAAAGTCTTTGATAAGTTTCCACGAACCTATTTAGGGTCCCCTCAGAAGAGGGGGTGATCTAGAAGAGGCCTTCTTTTGGGTCCCTTATTTCTCCAAAAAAAAAAAAAGTTACCTAAAAAAAAAAATTTACCTAAGTATATTCTCTAAAATCTTCCTCAAAACCTTCAGGGTAATTGATTGATGAACACGGGCAGGCTGAGAAGCTCCACAAGGGCCCACGAAAGAATGCTGTTCTTCCTTAGCTTTGTTTGACTGCCTGCTTGTGTGTTTCTTTGGTTTTTCTTTGTTTGTTTGTTTGTTTATTGCTTTTCTTTCTTCTTTCCCCCCTTTTTTAAAAATTAGGTGCTGCTAGCTGGTTTCTTCTTTGCTGTGAATCTTCTTCCTTGATTTCCCATTCTTAGTGTATATTGATTTTGTCTACCAACACTATCTCTTTTCCTTCCTTCATCTTTCTACATTCTGCTATCTGTTGTGGTTCTTACATTCTACCTTTTTTCATCAGTCCTCAACTTCATGGGTGTCAATTTCTATCTTGTCTGTTCTGTTTTCTTTCTTTTTTTTATTAACTTTTTCCTTTCAGCCCTTTCTTTACTCTTTCTCTCTCTCTTCATCATTCTGGCCTTTTAAATCATTCTATATATTTTTCTCTATTTGGTTTCCCATTCCATTGTAGGTACTCCACTTTTTATTCCCTAAAACTCTACACTGCCATCATGAGTTAAATATTCATTTTACTAAGTCTTATATGGTCCCTCTTCTAACTTTTATCAATATTATTATTATCATTTTTCCTTTCTTACTCTTTCAATTCCTCTGGCCCTAATCTATTTCCTTTAAGGGAACATAGCAAAAAGCAAGGAAACAGAAGAAGAAGAACAAAGTGTCAAAGAGATAACTTAACACACATACATAACCACCAGCTAAATAAAACCGTAGAACAGAAAGAAAAGCTAATCAACTGAATAACCCAACAAAGTAAAATGATGACCAGAGGGAAACAAAAAATTACAAACCATACTGACAAACAGGAAGACATGGACCAGCCCAATGAAAAAACAAAAAACCAGGAAGAGATGCAGACCATTGAACAATTAATCAAAGCTGTCCAAACAAATATCATGACCAACTTAATGAAGTGAAGGAAGAGATTAAGGATATTAAGAAGACATTGGGAGAACATACTGAAGAAATTGTAAACCTACATAAAAAGATAATGGATATGATGATGATAAATGGCAAAATCCAAGAAATCAAAAAGACTCTGGATTCACATAACAGCAGATTTGAAGAACAGGCAGAAGAAAGAATTAGTGATGTGGAAGACAGTACATCTGAAATCAAATATATAGTAAAATATATAGATAAAAAGATAGAAAAATCCAGCAGGAAATTAGGGATTTAACCAACAACACAAAATGCACAAACTTAGGCATTATAGGCATCCCAGAAGGATAAAACAAGGGAAAGGGATCAGAAGGACGGTTGAAGGAAATATGGCTGAAAACTTCCCAATGCTATTGAGGGAGATGGACGTACATGTCCAGGAACCTCAGTGCACCCCAAACAGTATAAATCCCAACAGGTCTACTCTAAGACATATAATTATCAAAATGTCCAATGCTCAAGATGAAGAGAAAATGCACAGGGCATAAAAGAGATCCATGACATACAAGGGAAGCACAATAAGATTAAGTGCTGATTTCTCATCTGAAATCATGGAGGCAAGAAGACAGTGGTATGACATAGTCAAGGAGCTAAAAGAAAAAAAAACTTCCAGCCATGAATTCTCTATCCAGCAAAGCTGGCACTCAAAGATGATGGAGAGTTCAAAATATTCACAGATAAACAGAAATTAAGAGAGTATGCCAATAGGAAACTTGCACTTAAGGAATGCTATAGGAAGATCTACAGGTTGAAAGGCAAAAACAGGAGAGAAGAGTTGGAGGACAGTGTAATAACAACTAAAAAGATAAAAAGAGAAATAAAAACAACATATGACATATATAAACCCAAAGAAAATATGGCTGATGTAAGAAATTCCTTGAGAGTAATAACACTGAATGTTATTGGATTAAACTCACCAGTCAAGAGACACAGATTGGCAGAATGGATAAGGAAATACAATCCATCTATATGCTGTCTACAAGAAACCCACCTTAGACCCAGGGATTCAAAGAATGGCTGAAAACAATTTTACATGAAAACAACAACCAAAGAAGGGCAGGAGTAGATAGCCTAATACCGGACAAACTACACTTTAAATGCAAAACTCTTGTAAGAGACAAAGATTGACACTATATGTTAGTAAAAGTGGTAATATTTCAAGAAGAGAAAACAATCATAAATATTTGTGCACCTAATCAGGGCGCCTCAAAATACATGACATAAACACTGGAAAAACTAAGTGGAGACATAAATGCCTCTACAGTTATAGTGGGGGATTTTAATACACCATTATCACCATTAGACAGAACATCTAGACAAACAGACATATACAGAACACTACACCCAAATGCAACGGGATATACATTCTTCTCGAGGGCACATGGATCATACTCCAAGATAGACCACATGCTAGGCCACAGAACAACTCTAAATGAATTCAGAAAGATTCAGATTATACAAATTAATTTCTCTGACCACAACGGAATGAAATTGGAAATCACTAAGGGCCAGAGAACCAGATTAGGCACAAAGATGTGGAAGTTAAACAACACACTCTTAGACAAACTGTGGGTTAAGGAGGAAATCTCAAAAGAAATCAGTAACTACCTTTAAATGAATGAAAATGACAACACATCATATCAAAACTTATGGGATGCAGCCAAAGCTGTATTGAGAGGGAAATCCATAGCCATAAATGCATATATTAAAAAAGAAGAAAGAGCTGAAATGGAAGACCTAACTGTACACCTGGAGGAATTGGAGAAACAACAACAAACTAACCACAAAGCAAGTAGAAAGAAGGAAATAACAAAGATTAGAGCAGAACTAAATGAAATAGAAAATAAGAAATCACTAGAAAAAATAAACAAAACCAAAAGCTGGTTCTTTGAGAATATCAATAAAATTGACAAACCCTTAGACAGATGACAAAAAAAGAGAGAGAGCAGATGCAAATACAGAAAATAGAGACAAAGGAAGAAGATATCACCACTGACCCCACAGATATAAAGAGCATTATAAGAGGATACTTTGAAAAATTATATGCCAACAGGAATGATAATGTAGAGGAAATAGACAAATTCCTAGAAACTCACAAACAGCCGACATTGACAAAAGAGGAAGTTGATGAACTCAGCAGTCCAATTACAAGTAAAGAGATATACTAAGTCATCAAAAACCTCCCAACTAAGAAGAGCCAAGGACTAGTCTACTTCATAGGTGAATTCTACCAAACATTCTGGAAAGAGCTAACACCAATCCTGCTTAAGCTATTCTAAAAAATAGAAGTAGAAGGAATGTTGCCCAACTCATTCTATGATGCCAATATTACCCTAATAGCAAAACCAAACAAAGATACCACAAGAAAGGAAAATTGCAGACCAATTTCTCTAGTGAACCTAGATGCTAAAATTCTCAACAAAATACTTTCTAATCACATTCAACAACATATCAAAAGAATTATACATGATGAACAAGTGGGTTTCATCCTGAGCATGCAAGGGTGGTTCAATGTAGAATATCAATCAATGTAATACACTACATAAACAGATTGAAAGAAAAAAATTACATGATCATCTCTGTAGATGCAGAAAAAGAATTCGACAAAATACAGCACCCTTTCCTGTTGAAAACACTGCAAAAGATAGGACTAGAAGGAAACTTTCTGAACATGATAAAGGGTATATTTGAAAAACCCAAAGCTAACATCATCTTAATGGTGAAATCCTAAAGCCTTCCCACTGAAATCAGGAACAATAAAAATCAATGCAGAATTTTATAAAGAATTGGAAAAACTAACTACAAAATTTATTTGAAAGTGTAAGAGGCTCTGAATCACCAAAGACATATTTAAAAAGAAAAATGAAATTGGAGGTATCACCCTACCTGACTTTAGAATATACTACAAAGCTACAGTTGTCAAAACTGCATGGAAATACTGACAAATGGAATTGAATTGAGAGTTCTGATATAGATCCTCACATATACAGTCATCTGATATTCAACAAGGCCTCCAAGCCCAGTCAGTTGGGAGAGAATGCCCTCTTCAACAAATGGTGCTTCGAGAACTGGATATCCATATCCAAAAAAATGAGAAAGGAACACTGTCTCACATTTCATACAAAAATCAACTCAAGATGGATCAAAGATATAAATATAAGAGCCAAGACCATAAACAACTAGAAAGATAATGTAGGGAAGCATCTACAGGACGTTGTAATAGGAAATGATTTCATGAACTTCACACCCAAAGCACAAGCAGCAAAAGGAAAAATAGATAAATGGGGTCTCCTCAAAATTAAAAATGTTTGCACCTCAAAGGATGTTATCAAGAAAATAAAAAGGCAGCCTACCCAATGGGAGAAAAATATTTGGCAACCATATATCTCATAAGAGCCTAATATCCTGCATAGTGAAATCTTACACCTTGAAAATAAAAAGCCGAACAACTCTTTTTAAAAATGGCAAGTGACCTGAAAAGACACTTCTCCAGGAAGAAATACAGATGGCTAAAAAGCTCGTGAAAAAATGTTCAACATCGCTAGCTATTAGGGAAATGCAAATCAAAGCAACAATGGGATACCATCTTACACCCATTAGAATGGTGGCTATTAAAAAACAGTGGACTATAAGTGTTGGAGAGCATGGGGAGGAATGGGAACCCTCATCTCCTGCTGGTGGGATTGTGGAATGGACCAGCCACTGCAGAGGACAGTTTGTCAGTTCCTCAAAAAACTAACTATAGAGCTTCCATATCATCCAGCGATTCCACTGCTGGGTATATACCCAGAAGAATTGATAGCAAAGACATGAACAGATATATGCACACCAATATTCATACCGGCATTGTTCACTATTGCCAAAAGTTGAAATCAACACAGGTGCCCATCAACAGAGGAATGGATAAACAAAATGTGGTACATACATACAATGGAATATTGCTCAGCTGTAAGAAGGATTAAAGTGCTAATACAGGGGATAAATGGATGAATCTTGAAGACCTTATGCTGAGTGAAGTAAGCCAGGGATTGAAATATGAACAGTACATGACCTCACTGATATGAATTAAGAAAACTGAGCAGTCTCAGAGAGCTATTGTCTGAAAGATAGGTTTACAAGAAAGAGAAAGAGAAGAGAAAGTTGTGAGCCATCACTCATACAGATGCAATCTGTTTTAAACTGATAGAGTGTAGTTGCACATTGAAGGGATAGGACAAGTTGGTAGTTATATTATTGGATTTGGTGGTGCAGGGTTGACAGGTGGGTAGATTGGGAAGGGTGGGTTAGAATACCCAGGATAATAGGGGGAGAGATGGGAGAGGGACCAGGTGAAAACTTGGGATTTGTGAGTATGAGGTTGAAAGTACAGAGGCGGGAATGCTCTTATGGAAATATGACAAAGAAATATCACTGTTTTTGAGTGTTGGTTGGGGGTCATTCGGGACAGGGCACATCTGGAGTTGGCTTCAAGGGAGTGTGTGAGTGTTCATCCTATCATAATGTGTTGTATCAGTGGGTGGAGACCCACACAATGAGCAGGAAGGAGATTGACTCCCATCTTTGGGAGGACCGATTCACTCAGAAATAGACAGATGGGCTTCTCTTAAGAGCAATGGCGGTTCCTAATAGGGGAGGACAAACCAATATGTTAAGACCCCTTGTTTCATGTAACTATGAATCTTGTCATCAAATGAGTCAAGCCAGGGGGTCATCATGGGCCCCAGGGGGATGGGGAGGGAGGAATGAATAGATCAAACAAGGGGTATTTAGTGGTCAGTGGAAATGTTTTTCATTACCTTACAGTGATGGAAACAGAAAATGATAAATATCATCAAATTTATAAAAGAGTAGGGTCTAAAATATAAACCATCTTGTAAACCATTGACAATGTTTAGTAGCTATCTTTCATTATCTGTATATCAGTTATAACAATGCTACCATCCACATACAAAAAGGTTTTAATATGGGATGAGGAAAGGGGGAGGAGGAAGGGTATGTATGTGACTTTGCTGTGACCTAAAACTTCTTTGAAAATTAAATGAAAAATAGTGAGACACTGGGGAGTCAGAGGGAAGTCAGAGGGAAGATGCCACGGTACAGACTGGACCCCAGATATTACAGTGATAAAAGGCAAAAAGAAAAAAGAAAAACAAAACTTTAAATTTTTTCCCATTTTTAAAATATCCCAATCTTTTAATATTATTTTATTTTTAGTTTTTTTTAAGTTTTCATGTATTTTATCTCTTACATTTAAAGTTATCATTATTATTACATTTTCCTATTGATTGTATTTGGCTATTGTATTGGATTCATCTTTAAAGATGCTTTGGATCACAGAAGTGTTACAACTGGGATGGAAGAGGATTATTGGTGGGGGTTGTCAGGGATGGGGGGGGTGCATTGGAGGAAGTTCACCTGAACATACATAAAAGGTATAGAAAATTGTTCAAATGTTCATGGGGCATGGTCACAGTGGGTGGAGAATCACTCAATAAATGAGAGAATGCTGAATTCCCATCCTGGAGAGCTCTGCCACATTCTCCAAGGGAGCAGCAACAGTCCCCCATGTGCAGGGGCAGTGTCTGGCATAGAAGGATGATCCACTGATGGGCTCTTGTCATTGATGACTACCTTATGCGTCTTTGCTCTTGAAATTGAAACTTAGCCTATTGCTATGGGATGCCTAAGGGCTGCCTCCTGAGAACCTACTTGTTGCTCAAATGTGGCCTCTCTCTAAGCCAAACTCAGCATATGAATGCATTACCTTCCTCCCAGCATGAGACATGATTCCAGGGATGAGCCTCCCTGGAAATGAGGGATTACTACCAAGTGTCAACTGGCAATACAACTGGAAAAAGACCTTGAATAAAAGTGGGAAAATGTAAAGACAAATGAATTCATGTGGCTAAGAGACTTCAAAGTGAGTTGGGAGGTCATCCCGGATGTAACACTTATGCACATCTCAGTAGGACCTCATAAGCTTCCAATGTGGCTATCACACCAAATAGAGGGATGGCTGCAGGCTCTGGAGACACCCAAGTCCTATATCAAAATGGATAATTCCAGAATCTGGTGCCTTATCTTTGGGCCCTACTTTGGAATCTGTGCTCCTGAGAGTGACAGAGTTGGACTCAAATATGTCTTCCCTGCACATGGTCCATCTGTCCCTTTTTTTCAAACCTATATGTGTTGCTGGAGTTTGTAGGCACACTTCCAGAGACTGGAGTGTTTGGGCTGTCCATGTGCCAGCTTGGCCTGAAACCTCAGTGGAGCTGCAACTCATACTCTACAGCTCAATGGACTCACCCAGGACACCTGGTAGGGAGATGATGAGGGACAATGCCCATCCCAGGGAATTAAGAGAGTCTGCAGCTGGAGGCAGGATAATCCCATCCATCTTCTCCACGGGATATAAGCTCCCATTCACTTGGAGGTGGAGTGGACATCACCATCCCAGACTCCTCAGGATTGGGAGAAGGGCTATGGACTAGAGTGGACTTGCTGGTATTCTGTTATAGACATATTGTGATTCAAGCAATGGAAGAAATTACAACATTAATGTGGAGCCAGTGGCCACTGGATGCTTTGGGGGCAGGGAGAGGGAAAAGTAGTTGTAATACAGGGGCTTTTGGGGGACTTGGGAATTATCCTGTGTGACATTGCAATGGCAGATATAGGCCATTTTATATCATCACATAACATGTAGAACTGTGTCAGAAAGAACGTGGTCTACAATGTGAACTATAACCCATGCTTAATGGCAAAGCCCCAGGATGTGTATATCCATTGTAGGTCATGTGCCACACTCATGAAGGATGTTTATGTGAGAAGTTGTAAGAGGTGTGGGAGGTGGGGCTTATGGAAATCCTTATAATTTTTGTGTAACATTTATGTAATCTGAGAATCTTTTAGAAAAGAAAAAAAATTATTATTAAAAAAAAAAAGAAAAAAATTTAATCTTCTCTCCTGTTACCACCGTTTCAGAAATATGGCATAATTCTCAAGTAAAAAACCAATTTTATGTTCATATGTGAAAATTTAAAGCAGATAACTAAAATCCATTACAAATACATATATCAAGCAATGAAATAATCATGAGCTTGTATATCTAACTTATCACTGCTCTATTAGTAAGGAAGAATTTTGGATGACAGATATTCATGCCAGAGACTTATCTCAAGTTTGATCAGTAAATTTCACAGAATTTTCTAGGTATAAAAGAAAGTTAAATAAAAATATTTTATCACAATTTATGTGGATGAATTATCATATAATAAAAATTTGGAAAATATATCATGAAAGAGAAGAGAATGCAAACTGTGGTAGAGAAAACTAGTTGGTAAACATTTGGCAGTGTAGATGTTGGAAAATAATAAAACCATGAAATCATCAGATTAACATCTGAACCTTAGTTCAAAGAATATTGATGAATTTATTAAATCATGAATATTTATTCACAATTTCAAAGGCTAAGTGGGTATATGGCTTGATTCAATTAGAAAGAAAACAGAACAAGCAAAATTAAGAGCAGTAAGCATAGGTCAAATCCAGGAAACCCATTGTCTCTGCTGCTCTCAGTCTTATTTCTTCTCCTACTATTAGTCAAGCTGCCATTATTACAAGTCCCTACCAATCTTCTGTTTACTCACCTGCTACTGCTCTGTTCTTCCTTCCTCCAAGTTTTAAGTCACTCTCTTACAAAACCACTAGAGTAGACAGAGAAGGTAACAAACTGAATAATCCCATCAAGGTAAACAGATGCCTAGATACCAACAAAAAATTAAAAGACATACTAAGAAACAGAAAGACATGGCCCAGTCCAATGAACAAACTTAAAAATAGGAGAAGATGTAGAATATCAAAAAACTAATCAGAGATGTCCAAACAAATATCATGAATCAACTTAATGAAGAGAAGGAAGAGATTAAGGATATTAAGAAAAGACTGGAAGAACATATGGAAGAAATTGAAAATATACATAAAAAGATAACAGGTATGATGGTGATGAATGAAACAATGCAACAAATAAAAAATACACAGGAAGCATATGAAAACAGAATTGAACAGGCAGAGGAGAGAATCAGTGATGTGAAAGAGAACACATCTAAAATCAGACAGATAGTAGAACAGATAGATAAAAGATAGAAAAAATTCAGCAAGGACATAGGAATTTGAATGACAACACAAAAAGCACAAAAATATGCATTATAGGCATCCCAGAGGGAGCAAAGAAGGAAAAGGAGGCAGAAGGAGTATTGGAGGATATAATAACTGATAATTTCCCAACTCTTTCGAGGGACATTGTTGTACAAGTCCAGGAAGTGTAGCGCATCCTAAACAGTATAAATCCTAATGGGCCAACCACAAGACATATACTTGTCAAATTGTCCAATACTCAAGACAAAAAAAGAATAATGATAGCAGCAAGAGAAAAGAGATCCATCACATACAAGGGAAGATAGATAGGCTTAATTGCTGATTTCTCATCTGAAACTATGGAGGTAAGAAGGCAGTGATAAGACATAATTAAGGTGCTAAAAGAAAAAAAAAGTCCAGCCAAGAATCCCAGCAAAGGTGGGATGCAAAAATGACATAGAATTGAAATTATTCACAGATAAACAGAAATTAAGAGATTTTGTCAATAAGAAGCCTGCCTTCCAATAAATAATAAAGGGCATTCTGCAGGTTGAAAGGAAAATGGGAGAGTTGGAGAAGAGTGTAAGAATAATTAAAAAGATAAAAAGAGAAATAAAAACAATATTAGATATACATGAACCTAAAGATAATACGGCTTAAGTAAGTAATTTCTTGACAATAATATTGAATGTTAATGTATTATACTCTCCAATCAAGAGATGAAGATTGGCAGAATGTATAAGGAAATATGACCCATCTTTATTCTGTCTACAAGAAACACATTTTAGACCCAGGGACAAAAGGAGGCTGAAAGTAAATTGTTCAAAAAAATTTTACATGCAAATAATAAACAAAAAAGAGCATTAATAGTTATACTGTTATTGGACAAAATAGATTTTAATACAAAATTATTGTAAGAGACAAAGAAAGACACTATGTATTAATAAAATGTGTAATCTATCAAGAAGAAAGAACAATCATTAAAATTTATGCACCTAACCAGGGCACCTCAAAATACAAGAGACAAACATTAGAAAAACTAATTGGAGAAATAGATTCCTCTACAATTAGAGTGGGTGAATTTAATGGACCATTATCACCATTAGACAGAAAAGTTCAACAGAGAATCAATAAAGAAACAAAGACATTTAATAATACATTAGAGGCTTTGAAACTAATAGACATATACAGAACATCACACCCAAATACAGTGGGAATACATTCTTTTTGAGTGCACATGGATCGATCTTGAGGATAGACCACATGTTACATGACAAAACAACTCACATTGAATTAAAAAAAGATTGAAATTACAGAAATTAATTTCTCTGACCACAATGGAATGCAGCAGAAATCAGCAAGGCATACAGAACCAGATTAGGCACAAAAATATGGAAGTTAAACAACACACTACCTGACAAAGAGTGGGTCAAGGAGGAAATCACAAAGAAATCTGTAACTACCTTGAAACAAATCAAAATGACAACCCAATGTACCAAAATCTATGGGATGCAGCAAACGGTGTACTGAAAGGGAAATTCATAGCCATAAGTGCCTATATTAAAAAAGATTTGAGCACAGTTAAATGAAATTGAAAATAGGAAAGGACTAGAAAAAATAAATTAAACCAAACGATGGTTCTTTGAGAAATTAAAAAAATTGACAAACCCTAGGCTAGATTAACAAAGAAAAAAAAAGAGAAGATTCAAATACATAAAATAAAAAAGAGGAAGGGGATCATCAAATGAACCCAGAGAAACAGAGAGTATCATAGGAGGATACTTTGAAAAATCTTATTCCAACAAGATGGAAAATTTAGAGGAAATGACAAATTCCTAGAAACATACAAGCAGCCTACATTGATGAAAGAAGAAATGGATGAAGTCAACAGAAAATCACAAGTAAAGAGATTGAATTAGTCATGAAAAACCTTCCCACTAAGAAGAGCACAGGACCACATGGCTTCACATGTGAATTCTACTAAACATTCTGGAAGGACTAACATCAATCTTGCATAAATTCTTACAAAAATAGAAGTGGAGGGAACATTGACTAACTCATTCTATGATGCCAACATCACCTTAATACCAAAACTGAAATAAAGATATCACAAGAAAAGAAAACTATAGACCAATCTCTCTAAAGAATCTAGATGCTAAAATCCTCAACAAAATACATGCCAATCTTTTTCAACAAAACATCGAAAGAATTACACACCAATGACAAGCGGGTTTCATCCCTGGTATGCAAGGATGTTTCAACATAAGAAAGTCAATCAATGTAATGCACATTAACAGTTTGAAAGGAAAAAATCATATGATCAACTCTATAGGTGCAGAAAAAGCATTCTACAAAATACAGCACTCTTTCCTGATAAAACCCTTCAAAAATAGGAATAAAAGAAAACTTCCTCCACATGATAAAAGGTAAATTTGATAAAACCACAGCTAACATCATATTCAATGGTGAAGTTCCAAAACTTTTTGTTATAAGATCTGGAACAAGACAAGGATCCCCACTTTCATGCTTGTATTAGTCAGGGTTCTCTAGGCTAATAGAATCAACAGGAGATATCTGTAAATACTGTGATATTTTATGAGTCTCTCATGTGTGACCATGGATGTGCACAAGTCCAGGTTCTGCAGGCAGGCTGCATTCAGGGGCTCCAATGAAAGTCCAATGAAGGTTCTTGATGAGTTTTTAGGAGATGTTGGCTATCCAAAGACAAACTGGGAAATTCTCTTTGAATGCTGAAATCACTTCCCCTTTTAAAGCATTCAACTGATTTGATAAAGCCACACTCATTGCTGATGGCAATCTCCCTGGTTGATGCAGATGTAATCAGACATCTACGCAGTAAACTCACCAATGACTAAAGCCCGTAAATGTCCCTATATTACAATTAACCCATTGTTTGCTTGACCAAACAACTGAGCACAATTACCTGGCCAAGTTGACATATTAGCCTAACCATCACAGTCCAGACCTTGTCAACTCGACAACCATATACATTACCTTAAACTGCACTTTGACTCTGAGTAATAACAGTAACAGGCATGTGTGTGTATATATATATTTCTACCTAACAATATTCAACTCTCCTGCATACAATAGGATATGCATTAAATCCATACAGAATAGGGTGCAAGTACATGGGTAATATTCACTCTTAAACTTGACATCCTTAAATATTACGACATGAAACTACTACAACTTGTCATATGATAAGGAAAATGGTTGGAGAACAAAACAAAATTTGCTTTGTGTACATATACAATCATACTAATAATGAAACAAGGAAGAAAGATTCATGAACATTACAGCCCTCGTTTCTGTTATTGGTCATGTGGACAAAGTTTGTACTTATCACCATCTTCTTCCACTAACCATCTCATGTTCTCATTACACTCAGAAAATACTTCAGCTGGCTGTGGTTCTTTGCCTGGTGGGGTGACTCAAACTTTCATTCCTGAACATTCTAGGCCATTGTTTTCCCTGCTTATATTGTGTTGTTGCAGTTTTCCATTGACTTTAATCACAGGGCATGGAAGTACTAGGAGACACCCTAGAGGATCTCTTGTATTTCAGGCTAACTCTTCTTTACCCTTATTATATAGATGTAGTCCTATTTCCCCTTGAGAGTCAGGATCAATCACCCCAGCCAGTATAGCAATTCCCTTCTTTGCTTGTTGATTCAGAAGTAAGAGGAGCCCAAAGTGGCCAGGTGGCAGTCTTAACTTCCAGTTCAATGGAATCATTGTTTTGTTCCCTGGTGTCAGCAATCCTCCTTTTGGAACTAAGACCTGTAAAACAGCAGAGCTTAGGATCGCAGGGACAGGAAGCAAAAATTTTCCTATAGGGTCACTAAGGGTAATAGTGAGTGGTGCCTCTCCAATTTCCTCCCCTTGATTACTGGACCCATGAATCCTGGTTATGGGAGAAACAACACCATAGAGAGGACACTAAATTAGAGCATACACAGCATGCTGCAGAACATTGTCCCAACCCTGATAGTTATTGCCACCTAGTTGGCACCAAAATTGAGCCTTCAAAAGGCCATTCCACTGTTTTTTCAATCCAGATGCTTCAGGGTGATGGGGAACATGGTAAGACCAGTGAATTCCATGGGTATGTGCCGATTCCTGCACATCATTTGCTGTGAAATGCATTCTTTGATCAGAAGCATTGTTGTGTGGAATGCTATGGCAGTAGATAAGACATTCGGTAAGTCCACAGATGGTAGTTTTGAAAGAAGCATTGAATGGAGGAAATGCAAACACATATCTGGCATATGTGACCACTCCAGTTAAAATGCCCCTTCCGTGGTGGAAGTGGCCCAATGTAGTCAACCTGCCACCGGGTAGCAGGCTGATCACCTCAGGGAATGGTGCCATACTGGGGGTTGAGTATGGGTCTCTGCTGGTAGTAGATTGGGCACTCAGCAGTAGCTGTAACCAAGTCAGCCTTGATGAGGGGAAGTCCAAGTTGCTGAGCTCATTTATAACCTCCATCTCACCTCTATGGCCACTTTGTTCATGAGTGCATTGGACAATGACAGGAGTGGCTGGGGAAAGAAGTTGAGAGTTAGCCACAGAGCGGGTCACCTTATCCACATGATTTTTAAAATCTTCCACTGCTGAAGTTACCCTCTGGTGAGCATTCATATGGGACATAAATATTTCCCTGTTTTTTGCCTACTCAGAAAGGTTATTCACATACCTCTTCCCAAGACCTCTTTGTCACCAATTTTCCAATCATGCTTCTTCCAAGTCCCTGACCATGCAGCCAAACCACTGGTAAAATCCCATGAATCAGTGTAAAAATGCACCTCTGGCCATTTCTTATTCCAAGCAAAATGAACAACTAAGTGTACTGTTGAAAGTTCTGCCCACTGGGAGAATTTCCCCTCACCACTAACCTTCAGGTCCCAGAAAAGTTCTGCAGTGCTGGAGATGTCCACTATCAGGTGGTACCTACATAGGGTGATGAAGCAGCTATAAACCAGACCTGAGTTTTCTCTTCCTCAGTCAACTGATTGTAAGGGACTCCCCAAGAGGCCAAAGCTGTGGGTTGGGAAAGAGAAGGTAACATGGCATGGGTGGTTACAAGGAGCCCTCATATAACTTACATGTGTCTTCAGGGCCTACTCAAGCCCTATCTCATATACACCACTTCTACTTTATTATGAAGTGCTGCTGTGCATGCCCAACTTCATGGTTTGGTGGATCAGAAAACTCCCAGCTAAAGATAGGCAACTTAGGTCTCATGGTAACTTGATGGCCCATGGTTAAGCATTCAGTCTCTACTAAGGCCCAGTAGCAGCCCAAAAGCTCTTTCTCAAAAGGATAATAGTTATCTACAGAGGACAGCAGGGCTTTGCTTCAAAATCTTAAGGGTCTGCATTGTGATTTTCCTACAGGGGCCTGCCAAAGGCTCCAGACAGCATCTCTACTTGCCTCTGAAATTTCCAGCACCATTGGATCTGCTGGATCATATGGCCCAAGGGATAGTGCAGATGGCATAGCAGCCTGGATATGTCACAGAGCCTTTTTTTGTACCAGTCTCCAATCAAAAGTAGCAGCTTTTCTGGTCACTTGGTAAATGGACTGGAGCAACACACCCAAATGAGGAATGTGTTGTCTCCAAAATCCAAAGAGACCAACTAAGTGTGGTGCCTCTTTTTT
>JAQZBX010006968.1:0-51734 GCA_029593785.1 Cabassous unicinctus | reverse complement strand
AAAAAAGTCCAGGACCAGATGTCTTCACAGGTGAATTCTACCAAACATTTTTAGAAGACTTAATAACATTGCTGTTTAAACTCTTCCAAAAAAATTGAAAAGGAGGAAAAATTACCCAATGCATTTTATGAAGCCAACATCACCCTGATACCAAAGCCAGATAAAGATACTACAAGAAAATTATAGTCCAATCTCTCTAATGAACATAGATGCAAAATTTCTCAGCAAAATACTTGCAAATCTAATCCAACAGCATATTAAAAGAATTACACACCACAATCAAGTAGGTTTTATTCCTGGTATGCAAGGGCATTTCAACATTAGAAAATCAATTAATGCAATACACATTAATAAATCAAAGGGAGAAAAAAACACAATTGATGCAGAAAAGTCATTTGACAAAAACCAGCATCCGTTCTTGATAAAAAACACTTAAAAAGATAGGTATAGAATGAAAATCCCTCAGCATAATAAAGGACATATATGAAAATCCCACAGCCAATGTTGTACTTAATGGAGAGAGGTTGAAAGTTTCCCTCCAAGATAAGGAACAAGACAAGGATGTCCACTGTCATCACTGTTATTCAACAGTGTGCTAGAAGTTCTAGCTAGAGCAATTAGGCAAGAAAAAGAAATAAAAGTCATCCAAACTGGAAAAGAGGAAGTACAACTCTCACTATTCACAGAGGACATGATCCTATATTTAGAAAATCTTGAAATATCTACAACAATGCTATTAGAGCTAATGAGTTCAGCATAGTGGTAGGATACAAGATCAACAAGCAAATATCAGGATCATTTCTATACACTAGTAATGAGCAAGATGAGGAGGAAATCAAGAAAAAAAATTCCTTTTACAATAGCAAAAAAAAAAGACTCAAATATCTATGAATTGATTTAATCAGGAATGTAAAGGACCTGTGTTCAGAAAACTACAAAACACTGCTAAAAGAAATCAAAGAAAACCTAAACAAATGGAAGGATATCCTGTATTCATGGACTGGAAGACTAAACATCATGAAGATGTTGATTCTAATCAAGTTGATTTAGAGACAATGCAATACCAATCAAAATTCCAATAGCCTACTTAACAGATATAGAAAAGTCAATTAAGAAGTTTATTTGGAAGGGAAAGCTTTCCTGGATAGCCAAAAACATCCTTAAAAGAAGAATGAAATTGGAGGACTCATGCTTCCTGATCTTGAAGTGTATTTTAAAGCTATACCGGTCAAAACACTATGGTATTGGCATAAAGATAGACACATTGATTAGTGGAATTGAATTGAGAGTTCAGAAATAGACCCTCACCTCTATGGTCAACTGACTTTTGATAAGCCTACGAAGTCAAATTTTCTGGGACAGAACAGTCTCTTCAAAAAATGGTACTGGGATATCAATAAATAAAAGAATGAAAGGTGAACCCTATATCACTCTCTATACAAAAATCAACTCAAAATTGATCAAAGACATAAACATAAAAGCTGAAAACATAAAACTTCCAGAAGATAATGAAGGGAAACATCTACAAGACATTGTAGGAGGTGGGGTTCTCTTAAACCTTATATCCAAATCACACGCAGCAAAAGAAAAAATAGATAAATGGGACCTTCTCAAAATTAAACATTTCTGGACCTCAACAGACTTTGTGAAGTGGGTAAAAAGGCAGCCTACATAATGGGAGAAAATATTTGGAAATCACACATCTGATAAGGGTCTAATATCCATCACATTTAGAGAGATCCTACAATTCAACAATAAAAAGACAAATGACCCTACTAAAAATGGGTAAAAGACCTGAATGGACATTTTTCTAAAGAGCTACAAATGGTGAAAAAACACATGAAAAAGTGTTCAACTTTTGCTATTAGGGAAATCCTAATCAAAGCTACAATTAGATATCATTTCACATCTACTAGAATGGCCACTATTAACAAAACAGAAAACTACAAGTGTTGGAGAGGATGTGGAAATATAGGAACACTTATTAACTGTTGGTGGGAATATAGAATGGTACAACCACTGTGGAAGTCAGTTTGGCAGTTCCTAAGGAAGTTAGATATAGATCTACCATGTGACTCAGCAATACCACTGCTAGGCATATACCCAGAAGAACTGAGAGCAGTGACACAAACAGATATCTGCACTCCAATGTTCATAGCAACATTATCCACAGTTGCTGAAAGATGGAAACAACCCAAATGTCCATCAACTGATGAATGGGTAAGCAAACTATGGTATATACACACAATGGAATATTATTCCGTGTAAGAAGAAATGAAGTTTTGAAACACATGACAACATGGATGAACCTGAAGGACATTATGTTGAGTGACGTGAACCAGGCACAAATGGACAAATATTGTATGATTTTGCTATTATGAACTAAATATAATGAACAAATTCATGGGTTAATAGCTAGAATATAAGTTACCAGAGAATAGAATGTGGTTAGAGAATGGAAAACTGAGGTTTAATCTGTGAAGAATTGGTAAAAAGTTGTTTATAAATGTTCAGAAATGAATAGAAATGTTGAAAGCATACCTTAGGATTTGTAATTAGTAGTGCTAACAAATGAGAATGATAGTTGTTTTTCTTTGAGTAATGAAAATGCTCTAATATTTATTGAAGTGATGAATACATAACTTAGTGAATATACCAAATACCATTGATTGTACAGTTAAGATAAATTATATGGCTTATGAACAAAAAATAATTTGGTTGATTGGGGGAAAATACACCAAATATAAGATTATAGTTAATAGTAATACTTTGACAAGGCCCTTTCATAATTTGTCACAAATGTTTTACAACAATGCAAGGTATTTGCTGTGGGGTGATGTATGGGAGCACTGTATGATGTTATGTATGTTGTTTTTTTTAAGTTCACAAGTTTTTCCATACACTTATTGTTTATGTATGTTCATGTACGAATGATATACTTCAATAAATTGTTTTAATATCAAAAAATAATACATCACAGAATTGTCTTAAATTTAAGACATTAACTGAAATGACAATTAGACATATAATGAACATATTTTGATGTTCACTGGAAGGTTGGACTAAAACAAAATAATAACAAGGTGTTGGGAGACATCATAGTATAATGGAATGGAATGGAAATAAATAGACACAGAGACATTGATTTGAGATTAGACTCTGCTACTACTTTGGTTGTTGGGGCAAATCACCTACTTAGCCTAAAATTGTTCCACCTGCCCAAAGAGTGGGGTTGGTAGAGGAACAATATTCTTATCAATGTACTGCAAATTAGTAACATTATAGGAATTTAGTTTGCTTTAATGATAGTTACCTTTCTTGTGCCTTTCTGCTTCATATAGACTATGAGAAAAAAAGAGTCGGTGACTATTTAAATCACTGTTTGCATAGCAGCCTCTAGTCAGGTAAGTATTCAAAACCTAGAATTATAAGTGGAATATGATTTCTGGAACAGCCTCTGCTGAAAACTTCTTTCTTTTACTGTTTAAGATAGTAACAATATTATCTACTTGCCTTTAGATAAGTGAACAGAAGACAATGTTATATAAAAAGAAAGTTCATTTTTCTTCAAAGTTTCTGAATTTTCCATTCTTTAAAGCAAAGTATAATTACTTAGCAAATGTAAAGACAAGCCAAAAATATTAGCTTACTTTACAGTGATGTAAGTACTATGGTAGTGAAGGTAACATTTATTACATTTCTATAAAATTTAAGTTATAATTGTATTGTTTTCCCTCACCAAAAAGTAGCTTTTAAAAAATTTTAACAGACAGACATGGTTTTTATTAATATACACAAATTCCACAGAATTACCGAACTCTTCTATAACATTAATTATCTATTTTTCACATTATTAGAACTCGAAAGAAGTTAAAATTTTTAAATACTTGGGCTCATTTTGATAAAAGTTATATATGAACAGATGTGTGATTAAAAATAAGTTATAAAATAATAACTAAAATAATTGCCATAAACAGAGGACTGATTTCTCTAAATGTGGAGTCTCAGAGAGGATGTAGTTGAAGGAAACAGCCTATTTGGGGCATGAGGGAATATCTTATTTTTTTCTCCCCTCTATAGCATGGTTTTCTTTTCTTTGGTCTATGACAGAGCCTTAATAAAGTATTCCAGGAACAATGTGTCAAAGGAAGTATAGGTGTAAGGTTTGCATGGAAATGAATACTTAATCTAAGTACCACAAGTGACTCTGCATTTAGGAACAGATAAGTCATTTTCATTTTAAGCATGCGGTCATATTTTTGTCTTTCTGAATTGTTAAGAAAAGCATAGTGATAATTGCTTTTATAATATTTTATTGTCATGGAGATATGAGATGTGGTTTTATTCCATGTGCATTAGTGACTTTTTAAAATAGCATAGTGTTTGCTGTGGCCTCAAAACATCCTTCTGATCTATTGGGATATTAAAAGATTAATATATTTGTTTTGTCTTTTTAGAAGGTAAACAAAGGCCATATATCTACATTAAACCTTTGTGCTAATAAAATTTTCTTATATAAGACTGATAACCACAAATGGTATATAAAGACTAAAATTTAATACAAGCATAGGCAAATTAATTGAAACTCCAACAGGCTGAATCATGGAAATGCACTGTTTGAACACAGAAATTTCTTCCATAGAAAAAAAAGAATCTAGTCATTCATCTGGATATAATTTATTGGCCAACACAAATATGCCAATGGAAAAAATCAGTTGGAGTATCTGACTTTCACTTCTGATTAATTCAACTTTAATTACTATTTCCAGCTCTGAAGTTGATTAGAGAAAAAGGAGGAAGGAATACATTAAGAATCAGGTCATCAGTATTCTTGGGCAAATTATATCACTAATTAGCTCTTTGACATTGAGCAAGTCCCCAAACCTCTTTTACTTGCATTTTTTTTCTCCCCAAATGGAGAAAGTTAAATATGCTATTGTGAGAACCATGTAAGATGTATCTGCAAGGTCTCTGAAGTCTATAAAGGATTATAGCAACACCAATGGATATTATAGATGAGTATAGTCTAGTACAAAATTCTTTGTGGGGTTTTCTAACAATCAGAAATCAACATTAACTGATATCTCCTATAAAATGAAAAGTTATGTGAATGACATTAAAATGTGTCTAAGCACCAAAAATGTCCCATGTGTCACATTAATTAACCCTGATTAATGTTAATTACTGCAGTAATGTTGACTCTTCTTTTATTCAGATTTTAAAATACCGGTGTTAAATGTGGTATGGAAACCCTTTTATTCACTAAACAAATATCATTGAATCTATGAAGCATTGATAAAACAATATGCAAAAGCCTGATAAATAGCCTGCTGTTCTAAAATATATGTTTTATAATTGGTGAAAAAGACCTAAATTTTAAAACCTATTAGAAAACAAGAAAAGTATAAAATTCAAAAAAGTATGGCAGAGAGTTTTTAGAGTTCAAAGGAAAAAATAAAATACTTCTTGTTGGATATATGAAGGGAATCCCAAGACTAAGATTTGTAAGAAAATTAAAATTAATTAAATCTACACATATAAAGAGTCTGTAATTTGCTTTTTAAATTAGAATATTTAGTTTATCTACATTTAATATAATTACTAAAGTATTAAGGTTTAAATCTACTATGTTACCATTTTTAATTTTATTTTTCTTTTTATTTCATACCTTTCTTACTTTGGAGTAATGAGATTTTTTTTTATTATGTCAGTATTTCTCCTCTATTGGATTATAAATGAGTCTTTCTATTTATTAAGTCATTATCCTAAAGACTAAAACATTAGTCTTTGATATTTAAACTACCTGATATAAATTGGTACTTTTGCCTGTTTACATATGATCCTAGGATCTTCAGTTCTTTTTTTTTTTTTTAACAATTTATTGAAATATATCATTTATACATGAACATACATAAACTATAAGTGTTCAGTAAACATTGTGAACTTACAAAACAAACATGCATAACATCATACAGGGCTCCCACACATCACCCCACCACAAATACTTTGCATTGTTGTGAAACATCTGCTAACAAACCATTAAAGAGCATCATCAAAGTATTACCACCAACTATAGTCCATATCTTACTCCCCTATACATTTTTTTAAGGATTCATATTTACTTTTATCCAATTTACCTTCCTCCACCCCCATTCTTCCTGTCTTTGTGTCCATTCACTGGGCAACTCTCTGTCCATTTCCTGCCCTCTCTTCTCATCCTTCTCCACCTGTCCTCACTGGGATTCAATCCTGGGAACCTCTGATGTGGGAGAGAAGCATCCTACTGCCTGCATCACCTTAATTCCTGGTTTTTCAGCACATCTCATCTTGACTCTCCCTTGTGTCATTCTCCTGTTACGTCATCAACTTGCTGTGTGGCTGGCGGGGCCTGATGGCACACCCACGAACAGGGCCTGGAGGCACACCCACGAACAGGGTCTGGCGGCTCACCCACACGCAGGGCCTGGCAGCACACCTGCTAGCATGGCCTGACGGTGCACCCACGCGCAAGGCCTGGAGTCTCACCCGCTTGCAGGGCCTGGCGGCGCAACCACGCACAGGGCCTGACAGCTCACCCGCTCGTGGGGCTCGGAGTGCCCACCTTCTCACAGGTTCTGGTGGTGTACCCGCACATGGGGCCCTGGCAGCCCGCGCGCCCTCCATATTTTTCTTGTTTTAATTTTTACCGGGAAGTCCTGGGGATCGAACCCAGGTCCCTCCACATGGGAGATGGATACTCAGCCATTTGAGCCACATCCGTCCCCCTGCTATATCTCTAAAGGTTGACCAAAGATACCTAGAATTACAGTCTTTTCCCATACAGGGTGGTAATATAATAAATTGGGCTTAGTTTATCACCAGCATTCTAAAAATCCAGACCTAGGGAGAAAAACTAGGTCTGGGGACACATGCATGGTTTCTAATACAGAGAATGTTTAGCCTACCCTGATTATCACAAAATCAGGACAGCGAGAATATTCGCATCGTCAGTTGTTTTTAACACTCTCCTTTTTGTGCTATTATTGCCATGTATTTTTGTTATACCTATAATTTTAGTCCTAAAATATATTCCTATCATTCCTTTTGTAAATCAATATTTGTTGATATCATACATATTTTTAACTTTTTCATTTTCTTTTCTTCCTCTTTGAATTCTCATACCTTCAACTGGAATAATTTTCCTTTGGTCTGAAAACACTCTTTTTATATACTTTACTTTAAAATTTGGCTATGAATTATCTCATGCTTGATTGTCTTTGGATACCTTTACTTACCTCCAATTTGAAGGACAATATAGAAGATATCCTATAGCATGCTGGCAGTTTATGGAGCAACTTACTAGATGGTGTGTTGTGGGAACATAGGTTCAGGCACAAGAGAGATTCTCAGAAAATAACTACTTTATTACTTATACAGCACAAAAGGTCCAAAAGAGCAGAGGGAAATGTCCCATCATGGCTGGTCCCATGGGGAGCCACATGCTTGGGTCAGGGTCAGTGGTTAGTGGCTCCCTACACCTCACTTTGTGTCAAAGATGAGGTATTCTGTACTGCCAGAGGGATGAGTATTTATGCACCCTAGAGGAGGGGGCCCTGACACAACAGAAAGCATGTATCAAGAAACCTTTGTGCAATGTTCATTCTCTGACAAGCAGCTGAGGTTGTTTGATCTGTTTCAAGTTCAAAGTACGGTCGGGCCATTTCACTAGACCTAACCTCTCCCATAAGCTGCAAAGTATTGAAACACCTGTACCCAAACAAGCAAGAGAGGAAAAGGGGTGGAGTAGGTAAGAGCTTGGAATGGCCACTGAGCATGAACATGACTTCCCCAGCAGTCCACCCCTAGGCCTCTTGACCAGGCCTAGACCACTCTACATTAGCTTCTGCAACATAGATCTACCTCCCAACGTGGACCTGATCAGGCCTATCAACCCATAAGTGTCAACAATGGTAAGAGCAAAAGTAACACTAGCAGATGCAGCACAGAAGGGCTTTGATGATTCCCATGTATATCATCACTCCAAGCAGGGAGACCATGTCTATCTGGTGTAATGATTGCACCCATGTCCACAAACCCTTGAGGAGCCAACTTAAGAGTTCCCATATAGAATCTCCTTTGCACTTTGCAGCCAGTGGCCTTGCTGGTGGTTTTCTATTCTATCTTTTCTGTGGTATTCACCCACGTAGATCAGGAGGTGTTAGCTATAATACATATGCCTCCTTGTTGAATGGGAGGAAGTCTAAGACAATGAATGCAATTAGCACTCTGGCAAGAGGGTCTAATGATTTTTCCTGAGTCTGAAAGTCTCATGCTGTAACCTCAGAAATGTTAACTAAATTCTGACATCTTGTTCAGGGCTGTATTAGTCATGGTTCTCTAGGGAAAAGGAATCAACAGGAGATAACTGTAAATCGTATGAGATTTTATAAGTTTCTCATGCAACTGTGAGGATGCACAAGTCCAGGATCAGCAGGCAGGCTGCAAATCAGTGGCTCTGATGAAAGTCCAACGAAGTTCTTTGAGTTTCCGGGAGACGTTGGCTGTCCAAAGATAAGCTGGGAAATTCTCTATGAATGCTGAAATCACTTCCCTTTTTAAGGCATTCAACTGATTGGGTAAAGCATCACTCATTGCTAGCGGCAATCTCCTGGTTGATGTAGATGTATTCAATTATCTATGCAGTAAACTCACTGATGACTAAAGCCCATAAATGTCCTTGTATTACAATTAGCCCAGTGTTTACTTGACCAAACAACTGGGCACAATCACCTGGCCAAGTTGACACGTAAGCCTAACCATAATAGTCCACCCTTTGTCAACTCGGCAACCATACACATTACCTTAAAACATAACTAGTCTCTAAGTAAAAACAATAACAGACATGCATATATCTATCTATCTATATATATATATTTCCACCTAACAATGTTCAACTATCCTGCGTACAACCGGAAACCCATTAATTCCTTACATAATAGGGTGCAACACTTGGGAAATATTCACTCTTAAACTTGACATCCTTAAATATTATGACGTGAAACTAATACAACTTGTCTTATGATAAGGGAAAATGTTGGGGAAGAAAACAAAGAAATTCGTTTTGTTTTGTGTACATATACAATCATACTCATAAGGAAACAAGGAAGAAAGATTCATGACCATTACAGTCCTTGTTTTTGTAACTGGTCACATGATCAAAGTTCATATTTATCACTACCTTCTTCCACTACCTATTCCATGTTCCCATTACCCTCAGCAAGCACTTCAGCTGGCCGTGGTTCTTTGCCTGGTGGGGTGACCCCAACTTTCATTCCTGAAGATTATGGGCCATTGTTACTTCTGCCTGGATTGGGTTGTTCCAATTTTCAATTGACTTTAATCACAGGGCATGGCAGTACTAGGAGATGCCCTAGGTGATATCCAGTATTCCAGGCAAACTATTCTTTACCCTTATTATGTAGATGTAGTCCTATTTCCCCTTGATAGTCAGGATCAATCATCCCAGCCAGTACAGTAATTCCCTTCTTTGCCTATTGATTAAAAGGCAAGTGGAGCCCAAAGTGGCCCAGTGACAGTCTTAACTTCCAGTTCAATGGAATCATTGTTGTGTTCTCCAGTGGCAGCATACCTCCTTTTGGGACTAAATCCTCTAGACCAGCAGAGCTTAAGGTTGCAAAAATTTTCCTAGTGGGTCACTAGGGTAATAGTGAGTGGTACCACTCCCATTTCCACCCCTTGATTCCTGGACCCATGAATCCTAGTTATGGGGGAAACAGCACCATAGAGTGGATGCTTATTTAGAGAATACACAGCCTCCTGGAGAACATTGCCCTGGCCCTGCAAGGTATTGCCACCTAGTTGTTGCCATAATTGAGTCTTCAAAAGGCCATTCCACTGTTCTATCAATCCAGCTGCTTCAGAGTGATGGGGAACATGGTAAGACCAATGAATTCCATGGGCATGTGCCCATTCCTGCACATCATTTACTAAGAAAGGGATTCCTTGATCAGAAGAAATGTTGTGTGGAATGCCATGGCAGTAGATAAGACATTAGGTAAGTACATGGATGGTAGTTTTGGAAGAAGCATTGTGTGCAGGAAATGCAAACCCATATCCAGAGTATGTGTCTATTCCAGTTAAACATATCGCTGCCCCTTCCATGGTGGAAGTGGTCCAATGTAGTCAACCTGCCACTAGGTAGCAGGCTGGTCACTTCAAGGAATGGTGCCATATCAAGGGTGAATGTGTTTTTCTGTTGCTGGCAGATTGACCACTCAGCAGTGGCAGTAGCCAAGGGGGCCTTGGTGAGGGGAAGTCCATGTTTATAAGCCCATGCATAACCTCCATCCCTACCTCCATGACCACTTTGTCCATGGGCCCATTGGCCAATGACAGGAGTGGCCAAGGAAAGAGGCTGAGAATTAGCCACAGAGTGGGTTATCATATCCACTTGATTATTAAAATCTTCTGCTGACATCACCCCCTGGCAAGCATTCACATAGGACACAAATATTTTCATGGTTTTTGCCTTTTCAGAGAGGTCTATCCACATATCTCTTCCCCAGGCCTATTTGTCACCAATTTTCTAATCATGTTCCCTCCAAGTCCCTGACCATCCAGCCAAACCATTGGCAACAGCCCATGAATCAGTGTACAAACACACCTCTGGCCATTTCTTCTTTCAAGCAAAATGAACAGCCAGGTGCAATGCTCAGAGTTCTGCCCACTGGGAGGATTTCCCCTCACCACTATCCTTTATGGATATCCCAGAAAAGAACTACAGTGCTGCAGCTATCTACTTTCGGTGGTACCTGTATATCATGCAGAACCATCTGTAAACAAGGCCAGAATTTTCTCTTCCTCGGTCAACTGATTGTAAAGGACTCCCCAAGAGGCCAAAGCTGTGGGCTGGAAAAGAGAAGGTAACATGGCAAGAATGGTGACCATGGTCATTTGAACTACTTTCTCAGGTAACTTACTTGTGCCTTCAGGACCTGCTTGATTCCTATATCTACAAACCACTTCCTTTTTTATCATGAAGTGCTGCTGTGCATGCCCACCTTTATGGTTTGGTGGGTCAAACAGTACCCAACACATGACAGGCAACTCAGGTCTCATGGTAAGATGTATTTAACCATTATGGCCAATGGTTAAGCAGTTAGTTTCTACTAAGGCCCAGTATCAGGCCAAAAGCTGTTTCTGAAAAGGAGAGTACTTATCTGTAGAAGATGGCAGGGCTTTGATCCAAAATCTTAAGGCTCTGCTTTGTGATTTCTCCTCTATAGGAGTGACAGATAGAGATGCTGGCTCCAGAAACGTTTTGCCACTGAAACTTCCAGCATCATTGGTTCTGATGGACCATGTGGCCCAAGTGGTAATGCAACTTGCACAGCAGGCTGGACGTGTTGCAGATCCTTCTCCTTTTCCAGTCCCCAATCAACACTAGCAGCTTTTCTTATCAATCAGTAAATGGACTGGAGTTGCACACCCAAATGAGGAATGTGTTTTCTCCAGAATCCGAAAAGACCAACTAAGCATGGGGCCTCTATTTTGGTTGTATTAGGGGCCAGATGGAGTAGCTTATCATTCACTTTAGAAGGAATATTCTGACATGCCCCACACCACTGGACACCTAGAAATTTCACTGAGTTAGAAGGAAGCTGTATTTTTCTTGGATTTATCTCCCATCCTATCTCATGCAAATACCTACTGATAAGTCTAGAGTCTTTGCTACTTCTTGCTCACTAGGTCCTACCAACATTATATCACCAATATAATAAACCAATGTAATGTCTTGTGGGAGGGAGAGACGACCAAGGTCCCTGTGGACAATATTATGAAATAGGGCTGGAGAGTTGATATACCACTGAGACAGGACACTGAAGTTATACTGCTGACCTTGCCAGCTGAAAGCAAACTATTTCTGGTGGTCCTTACTGATGGCAATTGGGAAAAAAACATTTGTCAGATCAACAGCTGCATACCATTTATTAGGGGATATGTTGATTTGCTCAAGCAATGATAATACATCTGGGGCAGCAACTGCAATTGGAGTCATCACCTGGTTAAGGTTACAATAATCTACTGTCATCCTCCAAGATCCTCTGTTTTCTGCACAGGCCTAATAGGAGAGTTGAATAGGGATGTGGTGGGAATCACTACCCCTGCATCCTTCAGATCCTTGATGGTGGTACTAATCTTTGCAATCCCTCCAGGGAACTTGTATTGCTTTTGATTTACTATTTTGTTAGGTGAGGGCAGTTCTAGTGGCTTCCACTTGGCCTTTCCAACCATAATAGTCCTCACTCCACAAGTCAGGCATTCAGTGTGGGGATTTGCCAGTTTTATATGTCTATTCCAATTATGCATTCTGGAACTGGAGAAATAACCACAGAATGGGTCCAGGTACCAACTGGACCCACTATGTGATGGACCTAAGCTAATTCTCCATTGATTACTTGACCTCCATAAGCCTCTACTCTGACTGGTGAACCATAAAGATGTTTTGGGTCTCCTGGAGTAAATGTCACTTCTGCCCCAGTGTCTATAATCCCTGAAATAACTGATCATTTCCCAAATGCACAGTTACTCTGGTAAAAGGCCGTAGGTCTCCTTGGGGAAAGGTGGGGGGAAGATTAACAGTATAAATTTTTGGCAGTTTAAACAGGATCCTTCCCCAAGGGGACCTGGCCTTCTCCTCATTCAAGGGGCTCTGGGTCTGTAAACTGTCTCAAGTCTGGGAATTGATTAAGGGGCCATGATTCTCTGTGGCTGTAATTTGAGTTAGGGTTTTGTTCACTAGATCTAGAACTCTTCTGCTTATACTAATCCAGAAAAAATTTAGTTGATTGCCCATCTATTTCATTTCTAACTACCCCGTGATTTATTATTCAATGCCATAATTCCATTGGATCCAGACTATTTTGAGTGCTGCTTTGAATCTGCCTTTCATTGTGGTAGCCATGCCTACCTTGTCTTTGGGGATTAAATGCAGATACTTGATGTTTACAGATTCTATTCCATTACAGCCCTCCCTACAGTAATATCTTGACTACAGAGAAGAGCAACCACAGAGCTTTCAGGGAAGGTGGAGTCAGTCTTACAAATTTATTCCTCACAGTCCTGGTTAAAAGTGTGTCCTCTGGACATTCCTGGGGCGGGTGGGCAAGTCTCAAATGGTAAATCCATTCTAGCATTCCAGTCTCTGTAAACCTCTGAATTCCCTCTTCTACTGTATACCAGGGCAAATTGGGCATCTCAGCCTCAGACATGCTAGGCCATCTTTTGGTCCATGTTTCAGTCACCCACCCGAACAAACTGTTAGAGCCCTTTCTAACCCCTCAAGCTACAGTGTTGAATCCAGAATTGCTGCTTAGAGGGCCCATACCAATAAACTCAGAGTGATCCAACTTTATATTCCTTCCACCATTATCCCATACCCTTAGTATCCATCCCCACACATATTCCCCTGATTTCTGTCTATATAAGTTGGAAAACTCATGCGGTTTTCAAAGTATAGTCTACTTCCTCACGGATCACACTTTATAATTCACATTTTGAGGGCTTATTGCGATTTTAGTCTAGTAATAGGTCTTGAAGAGAAGAGATGTGGTGGGGGTGGGTAAGGAGAAGGATTAGAAATGTCTTTCAAGCTACTGACCTCAGGGCATTCCTTTACATTTTCTTCTGGTGCAACAGGATTTACCTCTTCAGGCAGGGATTGGAAATGGAGTCCTCAGGGCAGGGTGGAGGTTGAGCAGGGCTTTCTGGAGTTTGGCTGGTACCTGCCTCAGGGCTTGGAGGAGGTCCATACTCCTTGGGGCAGGCCAGAGCCTGGACAGTGCAAGCTTCAGTTTGGCTGGTACCCACCTTAGGGCACTTCTAGACCAGGTTTTGTCATCCCACACCTCTATCTGGTGGCCTTAAACTTCCACTATTCTGGGAATTGTGTGGAGTGTTTAATGGGGCTGAAGAGGAGAGCCCTAAGAGGTATAAACTTGGTCCCTCTTTTGAGGCCAGTTCTCATCATGAAGGGTATAAAGTTGAACATGCAGAAAAGCCTGAGTTTCTCCCTGACCCTCATCCCCTCCTGTGCTAGGAAGCAGAGTAAGGTCATGCTTCCCTTCTTGAGAACTGCTGTGTTCAGCCTTCAGAAGGTCCAAGCAAGGAAGATAGTACATTCAGTAAGAAAGGTGTCAGTGTGTGTATGCTGAGACTCCTATTTTAGATGGCCATTAAAGTTTTCCACAATGCCAGCTGCCTGTGGATGGTGGGTGATGTGGAAGGTCCATCTAATTTTGTGAGTCAGGGCCCATTGTTGAGTGGATTGTACAGAGAAGGGAGATCCTTGGTCAGAGGAGATGTCATCTGGATATATGTAGGGGTAGCAGAGCTGCATTTCCAAGGAATCCCATGTATGTATTGTATCTGAATGGTGAAATAGAAAGCCAAGGCAATAGCCTGAATAAGTGTCTATTGAGACCAAAGCATAGGACATAGTTTGTGATGACTGGAGAGGGTTGATGTAGGACTATCAGGCGATAGGTCCTAAATGTCCATTTTGAGCCCTAGCTTGTGGTTCACTTCTCTCACATTAGTTAGTGACAAATTGGGCCTCTCAATGAAAGAGGTACTTTGTGGTCCTGGGCCCCTAATTTTAGGATGTCAGAATTTCAATGTCCAGTTCAGTGGTGGATCCACTGAGTTGCAGAAGCAGCCATGGGAATTTCAGCTTATTTCAGACATCATCTTATGGATGATATCAAGGCAAAGTTCATTGACCTCATCCTCCAGACAGGGCTCATCCTCTGCCTCTCTCCCAGAAGGGTTTCTGGCCTCATCTATGGCAAAAAGCAAGTCAGTTTATAAGCTAGGTCATTCCAATGATGTTTATAGTGATACAGGCCTTTGCCACGAGCATCATAATGTAACATAAATGGTGCCTTTCCAAGCTATGAATTGTTTCCAACGGTCCCTTCCCTATACTATGGAACTTTTGATTCTCTAATCACATTCCATCCATGAACCTCACCAGACTGCTAAGCCATTGGTGATAACAGTGTCAACAAAAGGTACAAAGGAGTACTAAGGTCCAAGTGTGAGGCTGTGGATTATATCTTCTTTCATAGAGGGTTTTTTTAGTCGCCTTGTTGGCAGATATATTGGTGGTTGCAATTTTTTATAAGACCACCTGGCAAGTTATCTGGCAACTTTCTTTTTACATGTAATATGCTTCCTCAGAGTCCTGTTTCTCACCAGCTTTTCTGGTGATACCCACTCGGAATTCAAGATCCATTTGAGAATCTCTCAACTCAGAAGCCCTTCACAGCTTTTCCTCAAATCCCCAGCCCCCATTTGGACTGACCATTCTATCACTTGTATATCATTGAACTTTCTACTTTCCTCTATCATAACCCTTTTTTTTTTTCATATTGCACATACTTTTAAATGTACAATCTTTACTAATCTGAGATAATTTAGAGAACAACCTTTCTCTTTTGAGAAAATAAATGAAGTAACAAATAATATTAAATTTTTTGAATAAACATATGCACTAATTAAGGAATGAATAAAGTTTATATTTGTGTACATGGAAAATATATACATGCTATTTTTTCCATATTTTTCCATGGCAGGATTGGTAACAGAATTGACAATTCTGTCAGCCAGTTATAAACCTGCAATTATACCCCAGTTTCTAGAGCCATTTCAAGATAACAAATAAGTAAAGTAAAGATTTAATCACTCAGTGTCAAACACTCAATGTCCTCCATCTGTGAGAAACTAGTTTAACAGTGACTCTGCTAAGCAGGGGTCATTTATATAACCTAGCACTAGGTAGACATCCAGAACAAAGTGTTCTTGCATTACCTCATGAAGATAGAATATATTCATGAAGAGCTCTTGACATTAATTATTTTACAACATTAAAAAAATAACACAGTAAGTCAACGTTGCATACTTGGCATCTGCCAGTTGTTATGGCAGTGTTAGGTGGATTAATTTGTTTTTAGCTTTAATGATAACAATAGGAAGATTTAACATAGTTTCCCCTATGAAATAAAATTCTGAGTATTATTAATCTCCTAGATATTTTTCAATGATGAAAAAGTAATGATAAATGTATTTAAGTTATTTTAATCATATTTGGCATGCCACTTTTGCAATTTTTTCTCACATATTACAACATTATTCTATATATAAAGAAACAAAGACTGATTAGTTCATCATTTGCCTAAAAGTCAACATATCTGGATAAGAGGAAGGATATAATGTTTATAAGATTATTTTTATTCTTCTGATTTACATGTGCTTTATTGGTGTATATCAAGAGAGGAAAATTGGCTTCCACTTTCTAAAGATGTCTTCTGCCTATCTAGAGTGTACACGGGTTAAAAACCTAGGTGCTGTTTACCAATTCAAAGTAATTATATCTTATCAAAGTAAACTAGGAAATAACCAATAATTCATTTCAGTTATACAGTAATAACACATACACACACACATACAGACTAAAGCTTAAATATATAGTATCTCAAGCCATTGCTATGTGTCTTATACTCACAAATCCCCCAATGCCTACATAAACCTCCTACACCTTTATTTATTTTCAATTCATTTACAACATTCTTTAATGAAGCTCTCGGGGTTAAAGCTCAAAAGATGCATGATCTCCACAACAGTCAAGAGCACAGTCAGATTCTAACAATGACTTTATTTTATACTTCTGTTCTTGTGTATTTTTTGGACTTTTATCAAAAGAATTGTATTACTCAGGTTTTCTAGGGAAACAGCACAGGGCATATCTGTAAGTATTATGAGCTTTTTATAAGAATTGTCTCAAGTGACTGTGGGGATAGGCAAGTCAAAATTGCAAAGGGCATGCCCCAAGCTGTGAACTCTGATGAAGGTTTTCAATGAATTCCCCAGGAGAAGCTGGCTGGCTGCAGTAAAGATGGAAAGTCTCTCTTCTGACTGCGGAAATCATCATGTCTCCTTTTAAAGCCTTCAATTGATTGGATGAGACTTCTGTCATTATTGAAAGCAAACTCTACAGTTGATTGTAGATGTAATCGGCTATAGATGCAATCAACCTACTAATGATTTAAGTCCAGGAAATGTCCTCACAGTAATAATCAGTCCATTTATTGCTTGACCAAACAGCTGGACACCATAATCCAGCCAAGTTGGTGCAGGAAAATAACCATTACAAGTATTATACCAGAAGTATTATGCCAGGGAGTAAAGAGCAGTTATATTTATTTAAATTTAAAACTTTTTAATGAAGTGATTTGCTTTATGCAATGGAAAACCTTTGAAATTCTCACCACTCTGAATATTTTTGACAGGATATTGTCATGGAGTGAAAACCAAAATTAAACAAACCATCACAAGTTGTATGTAAAACTAGGAGTACATTTTATCTTCTTGACTAATAATTAAAGAGGGTTTCAAGTGTTAGAAAATGGATAACTTTTGTAGAGGAAAATAAGCCAATTAGTAGAGAAGAAATTTCCTGTCTCCTATTTGCCTGGGTGTGCTTCCTTTTAGCATAAATTAATAGGCTGAGGAACAGATAGAGGTTGCCCACATCAGGAAGGATATGATAAAACAAATGGTGGATTTTTATTTTCAAAGCATCCCACTTTAAGAATGAACATTTGACTTGATTAGGATATATGTTATTTCTTACAGAAAGGTGGCAGAAAATATTGGAATTATTTAAATTGATCACTAAAGCTTCTCAAGCATATTTTAATGTGAGTATGAGAGAATATTGGACAAGAGGAAAATAATGCAATGAAGCAAAACAATTACTCTTTATTAATTCAAGCATGTTCTTATATTTTTGTCCAATTCCCAGCCTAGATCTTTTTAAGGAGTCTCTGTAATTAGTTTGAGCACACTTTCCCTTTTTTGCTTTTACTTCCTTCAAAGTCTCTCACAGCCTAAGTAACTTGGTTATGTCCTTCCATTTAAAGTAAAATTTATGTTCCTGCCTATTATAGAAACCATAATATCTATCTCAGTTTTATGGAATTTTTTTAACCTTGTCTATGAATATAATTTTAAGTGTAATATAAAGTGTCATCCTAAATTTTATTAAAAATGTGTCTTCTCTGTGATTTTTCATAATTCTAGACAAGCTAAAGCTATCTCATTGTATTCAATTGTACAGTTTTAGACCATTTGTCTCTTGACTCTGATTCCTTCTAAAACTTCTTTGGCAGATGCAGAATGGTATTGCCCCAAGCAGATTTCTGTACTGTATTTGAAATACTTGTTGTGGCAGACAGAATAATGGTTCCCTCCAGGATGAGTATATCCTAATCCTCAGAACTTGTGACTCTGTTACCATACATGGCAAAAGGACTTTGCAGATGTGATTAAGGTTCTTGAGATAAGATTACCTTGGATTAACTTGGTGGGCCAAATATAATCAAAAGATTGCTTAAATTTTAGTCTGTAACATTTCTTATTCTTCAAAGCTACTTTTTTAATTTTTTTTTTTTTTTTTTTTTTAGGTACTGGGGCCTGGGGATTGAACCCAGGACCTCATATGTGGGAAGCCACTCAACCACTGAGCCACATCAGCTTCCCCAAGTTGGCTTTTTTGCTTGTTTTGCTTGTTTTGCTTGTTGTTTGTTTTTTTGTTTTTTCAGGAGTCCCTGAGAACCAAACCCAGGGCGTCCCATGTGGGAGAAGGGAGGTCAACCACTTAAGCCACATCTACGCTCCTAAGATAACTTTTAATTGATCACATTATATTCAATTAAAATGGAGGATGGTCCTATTCAATTTTTAAATATCTAATTCTCATGATATTTGTCAATAATTATCCAATATTTATTAACTAGTAGTATAGAAGTAAAAGATCTCATTAGTTATTTACTATTACATTATTTCTTATTTTATGAAATGGATACATTCTGCTAAACATTGGCAAAAAAGTCTAAAGCTTTGTGTTCAATACGTCAAAATTATGTCCTTTTGTTAAAACCAATAAATCAAACTACAAAAATTATCTTGCTTCAAAAAGAGAAACTATCTAATTGAGGGCATAAATGTTCAGTCTTCTGAACCATAATAAAGAGCTGACATCTTTTTAAGAATGCTAATAAAAGTATACTTATTAGTTTAGAGGTCCTTTGTGTGATTAAAAAGAATATGAATATACACACTGAGATCCTGCACTCTATTCATGTCATATCATTGCTTATTAATTGGACAGAGCTACAATATAATACTGTTGATGTGCATTTATATTTAAATACATTGTATGCATGGCTCCAATTGAAGGGATACATTTATTGATATATTTACCATTAAACCATATGAAACAATTCAGAATATTTATTTTGTCAGTTTATTAGTTTCCTAGGCCTGCTGTAACAAATTACCACCAACTAGGTGTATTAAATCAAGAGAAATTTATTCTCATAAAGTTCTGGAGACCAAAAATCTGTAAGCAAGATGCCAGTAGGGCCAAACTGTCTCTGAGGCTTTAGCAGAGATTCCATTCTTTGACTCTTCTAGCTTCTGGTAGTATTGACATTCCTGGGCTTGTTGCTAGAGCACTCTGATCTTTACCTCCACCTTCACATGGACTTCTCTTCTCTGTGTATCCCTTCTTTTTGTCATTGGATATAGGGCTCACCCAGATAATCCAGATGTTCTCATCTTAAGATCTTAAAATAATTTATATCTGCAAAAACCCTTGTTCCAAATAAGGTGATATCCATAGGTTCTGAGGATTAGGATGTGGGCATATTATTTTGGGTGCCATCATTCAACTCACTGCTTTCAGTTTATCTGTAGTCAATTTTAAATATCTAAATCAAGATCTTCAGAAAATTCTAACTCAATAAAACTAACATCATCTTTGCAAAATAGGCAAATACATTTACCATACTTGCAAACACCCAAGCTAAATACTGTGCAGGATTCATCTGCTCTTTCTCTCTTTTATATCCAATAACAAATCAATGCTTGCCTAGTTATTTAGTCTCTTGCATGCCTCAAATCTGTCCTCTCTTCCCCATTCCTGCTGTCATTGCCTTCGTTGAGTATTGCAGGGCTGAAAAATACTTTCAAAGTTTTCTCTAATTCCAGTTTCTCTCTCTGTCATTCAGTTCACATTGGGGCTACAATTGCTTTCCTGAAACAAGATCTATATAATCTTGTCACTCTTCTTTATCAATCTTTCTGATGACTCTCCACTGCATATTGTGCAAAGTTACAAGAGATGATCATAGTATGGTGGTTTGTACTTTGTCACTTGAGCATGTTGAACTGAATTTCCCAGAAACCCTTTTCATTGTGTGGTTCTCTGTTAGAGTTGGCCAAAAGTTAATTTTGAGCAAAATTTGGAAGGCAGAAGGAGTAGCATCCAGAAAGTGAAGAAACGGGTAATCAACTCTGAACTTTTTCATGAAGGCTCAGAAGTACTGATGGTTTCCAGGCCTGTCTTTATTCTTCACCCACACCATGATCAGCTGTCCTTCCTGATTGCCAGTCCTGCTGAACAACATCATCCACACCTTTAAAAAAACATATTTTTGATTTCTATAGGCCTCTCTACCAGTATCCCTTCATGGTCCTATTTGCCTGTCTTCCCACCGCTGCAAGCTCCTACTTGAACATACATGGAAGTGTTTCTGGAAACTAGTTTGTGACTTACAATGGTTCATCAAATTCTGTTTCTTGATTCTTACTTCCCCATTGTTTTCCACAATTTGGTAAGGCCTATTACTATTATATCCATGCTGTTTCTGCTTTTCTTATTGAAACTTGGCTAATAAAGATGTTTGTTAAGCCTTTCATAATCTTAGCTCTACTTACTTTCCCAGTTTCACACATGAAACTCTTCCTGTACTGACTTACCGGAATTACCTTTCAGGCTCTTTTCGTGTGCTTCCCTCTGCCTATAATTCTGATATTGCTTTTCTCACCCTTCTCTAGTTGGTGAATCACACATCCTTCAAGTGACAGTCTCAATATGCCACTTCCATGAAGACTTCTAAGGGGCTGTAGCCATTTGGCAGTTTGATATGAATTCCAAAAATAGATATTGGATTAGGCTTGTAAACTGGTCTGCTAATCTGGGCATGATTAAGATATGATTAGGGCACTAACTGGGCCACGTCAGTAGGGCGTAGAGACCCACCCCTTGGTGGGGCGGGAATAAAAAATAAAAGGCAATGCAAAGAACAAATTTGAAGCAGTTTTGATGTTGGAGTTTTGATGTTGGAGAGAAGGCCCCAGGAGAAGAGAAGCAAGCCGTTCACCTGATAGTCTACAGCTGACCTTGTGGAGGAAACAGAGGAGCTAAGCCCAGAGAGAAACGCAGCCCGGGGAAGAGAGGAACCCAAGAAGCCTGAACCCTGGCAAACATCGACAGCTGCCTTGCTCCAACACATGACAATGGACTTTGGTGAGGGAAGAAACTTATGCTTCATGGCCCAGTAACTGTAAGATTCTACCCCAAATAAATACCCTTTATAAAAACCAACCGATTTCTGGTATTTTGCATCAGCACCACTTTGGCTGACTAATACAGGGACATATGGATGAACCTGTCTTGCTTGTAGTTGTAGATACTCTGTTTTTTGGGATGGGCATTGTCCATCATCATCATTTTGTTAGTTGTCCTGGGTGAATCCGATTAATTAGAGAGTAGGTATTGCAATTCTGCTGAGATTCAGGGCTCTACCAGGATATGAACAGAATGAAGATATAAGTCTCTGGTACATATGTTTAATGAGTATAGTGCTAATTATAGGTTCAAATAAAAGAGGCAGAAGAGCCATGTGTAGGGAAATTATAAATGATTCTAACTCTGTTACATTGGGGAACATATATCTCAAGATAAGGACCACTGACAGGGTGCTGAATTCCTGAGATTGTCTGCACTGCTTATAGTGTCTCCAAGTCTCTAGAGCCCTCAGGAGCACCCCTACCTGAGGCACTTTTTACTGTGGCAGTCAATGATAGCCTCCTGAGATGTGCATAAGTGTAACCTCTGGAATGACCTGCTGATTCACTTTGAAATCTCTTAGCCATAAAAACTCATTCGTATTTAATATTTCCCCCTTTTGGTCAAGGTATTTTTCCAAATGCATTGCTAGTTGGCACTTGATAATAATCACTTGATTCCCAGGAATCATTTCCCATGCTGTAGGGAAGGTAGTGAGTTTATATGCAAAGTTTGGCTTAGAAAGAGGCCACATTTGAGTAACAAGGAGGCTTTCAGAATGTAACTCTTAGGAATTATATTATACAAGGCTAAGTTTCAATGTCACAAGAACAAGGTTCCTAAGTATAACCATCAGCATTGTAGCAGTTTGATATTATTGATGGATTCCAAAGAGAAATATTGGATTATGTTTGTAAACTGGTCTTTTCCTCTGGGAATATTAGTATATTGGATTCAGAGGTTTTACTTTTACTTGATTAAATAAGGCTTTGATTGGGCCGCGTCATTAGGACATTGAACCCCTGCCCCCTTGGTGGGCACCACAGAGAAGTGAGGTTGGAGTTTTGACCTGGAGCCTAGGAAGTGAACACATAGGAGAAAAACACAGAGGAATGGAGATGGCTCCTTAGACATGGTAGAAGTCCCGGGGAGAGAGACAGAGCCATTTGCCTGATAGTATACAGATGGCCTTGTGGAGAAAGCACAGCAGCTGAGCTGGAGAGAAACAGAACCTCAGGAAGAGAGGAACCCAAGAAGCCTGAACTCTTGGCAGACATCAGCAGCCATCTTGCCCCAACACATGGCACTAGACTTTGGTGAGGGAAGTAATTATGCTTTATGGCCTGGGAACTGTAAGCTTCTACCCTAAATAAATACCCTTTATAAAAGCCAACAAATTTCTGGTATTTTGTATCAGCACCCCTTTGGCTGACTAATACAAATGTCGAGGGCACTGCCCATGTACTCTAGGGATTCTATAGTTGGCACTTAGTTGAACTGAAATGAAGAGCACAAAGCTCCATGATCTTGAATGAGTAGAATGTGAAACAAACAAAATTTCTCCCCCAAAGGAAAAATGTATATACAAAAAACAAAGGAGGGGGTGGATGTGGCTCAAATGGTTGGGCGTCTGTCTCCCATATGGAGGGACCTGGGTTCTATCCCCGGGACCTCCTGATAAAAGGAAAAACAAAAAAAAACAAAACAAAACAAAGGAAACAAACAAAAGGAGGACTGATCTCAAAAAGTGTCCTTAGATTGATAGAAATGTTTAGGTAATGGATTGTGGTGATGATAGCACAACATTGTTTATGCAATTATCAGCACTGAAATAAATATCTGAATGTGATTAAAGAAATATTAGATTGTGTATATGGTAACAGGATGAATTTTTTAAAAATCCATAAAACTACACTACATAAACAATGAACCCCGAGTTAAGCCACAGATTTTAAATAATAGTACAATTTTTAAAATGTGCTGCCATCAATAGTAACAAATGTTCCACACCAATGCAAGGTGTTGGTGGTGGGGTGGTGTGTGGGAATCCTGTATTTTATGCATGATTAAATAGCTTTTTAAAATAAAATTTTATTGAAGCATATGATCCATACATGAACATACATAAAAATAAGTGTATATCAAAGGTTGTGAACTTACAAAACAAACATGCATATTGTCATTCAAGGCTCCAGTACATTATCCCACCACCAGCACTGTGATAGAACAATTAGATATAACAAGACCACCCATGTTCCATGCCATATGGACACCAGAGGATGACTGGTATGCATAAGGTAAGTTGACTTACATCACACTAGAACTTTAGTTTCTGATTTAATCCTGTGTCTCCATACATAAAGGGTCATAAATTAGTATTCAGATATAAATTTTGGATAACTGTCAGTTTCCTTGCCACATAAACCATTTCCTAGCCTACATGGCTTATTCAATATTGTTTCAAACTTTTCCCAGGATGGTGTTTTATTCTCATGGAGTCCTGGGGATTTAATGTAAATAGCTTGTACATGTTACATGAAGTCACAGGCATATGTATCAAATCTATCCATGTTTGATGTGTATTAGAAATAGCAAATGATATTATAGAATATGTGTTCTTACAATTTTCTACCTGGATCATAAAGTTCTTAAAATTTCTTTCTCAGCTTAAACTTTCTATGCTTCTATTCAATTCTGAGATAATTTTTTTCTAAGATTAAGGGAAATCTATTCAGCTGCTTTAAAGCTAAGTAAATGTGAAAATTTACACACACACACACACACATATACAGCTTTCACCATCATAGAAAATGTAACCATTGTAATCATTTTCTCAGAAAATTTCTGAATGGTATTTTCTGAAAAGTCCAAACCAAATACAAATGATAACCTTACCTTAGAAGATTGTCTTTCCAAGCTTTAAGGGAGAATAAATTTTCTCATATTTCTCTAGGAAAATATCCCATTTTCTGGAAGACTCTAGATACTTAGGATTATAAATCAGTGAGTGACTTTTTAAAATAAACACTTATGCAGAGGCATTATTATCTCCACAAATAAATATTTACAAACGCCTTTAGCCATTATGTTAGGGGAAGTGATAATATTAGCAGGTGATATGAGAAAATTTGAAAAATGGAAATGAATGGCATTATTATTAAAATGTAAAGCTTGAATGGACCTTGGTGACCATGGATTATAATAGACCTCAAAACTATTCATGAGATATAGTACCTGGAGAGAACAGTGTTCTTTACAGAACACCATGAGTTGCTGGTGTAAAACACGCATGTGAAAATATTGGATGTAACTATTGCTGAGTCAAATAAATGATATCTAATGACCTAAAATAGACAAGCAGGCTGAATGCTAACGTTTTTAGAGTACTTTACCCATTAGCTTAATTTTGTTTATAAACAAAAAGTGCATTATATGAGTCGTGTCAGAATATCTTATTCCAACTCGAAGAATACCAACTTTCACTAAAATCGTAGTTTGAAAATTACTGCTATTATCCAAAACTTTCATTTTCTACATGAGGAAACTGAAACACAATAAGAATAAGAAAATTTACAAGATTATATGCCAGGTTTCATTACTCCTATGTGATACAATCATCAAATACTTTAAAAATGCAGTCTTGGGGTACTTGTCCTAGCTGCTTTTATGTCAACAGTCTAGCTCTTGCTAAAACCAGGTAGGTTATGACAGATGTGACATTGAACTACTAGATACATTACCAACAGGCTCACTTTTTATCCAAAAGTTGAGGGATGAAAAGTACAAAGTCCAAGAATAGGTCTAATAAGGAGCAATGATGAATATTGTCACTTTTACTTCTGCCCTTGGTTTCTGGACCCATATGTACTACCTACTGGGGACACAATGGACATGAGTTTAAGGGCTATTCAACACTTGAAGAATTGTGCCCTATCCTTTCATAGTTTCAGCCCTAAACTGGCACATAATTTGCAACTTTTAGAGGCCAATCCATCACTATCAGCTGGAAGTTTCTGGATATGGTAGGATCAGTGCATACCATGGTATGTGCCCAACTTTGCTCCTGCTTTTCTGAAATCTTGGCCAGGGAAGTTTAGGGGCTTCAACTTGTCCTCCCTGCTACAATACCTTTTACCCTAGAGTCAAGGGTCCAATGTGTGTGCTATGCTGAGTGCTAAGTATGTCCATTCCAATAATATATTTGAAAATGGGAAGATGACAGCTGGGTATATCTGTGGATATACCAATGAGCCTAATTCTACAACAGCTTCATAATCTCAGCCCTGGCCTTAAGAAAACAACCACCACTGAATATTTAAATATGATGCCCTCTGGTCACCTGCTTTATTTTTTGTGTGTTTTCTGTGGAGGGGGATATTTCTTTTCTCTTGAGGGCTTATACCTTATTGCTTTTAAGATATTTCAGTGGAGTTCTGGGTGTTTCTTTAGAATCTAAAAATAGCTTTATTGCACCTCACATTTTATGCTTTCTTATTCTCTTTATCAACAACTATTAAAACAAACCCTTAAAACAGATATTATTGTCCTTAGAAAAGTTTTGGAAAATAAAGATTTAGGTTCACATTCCTTTTCTTGAGGTACAAAAATAGAATACACATAACACAATATAGATAGGGCAATTTACTGACAAACGTTAATATTCTGTCACACAAAAGAGTGGATAAGATTATTCTTAATAAGATAAATGTCAACAACATAAATTAGCAATATCCTTCATATTTATCTTCACCATTCTCTTTCATTTTTCATCAGTTTACTAATATATTTTATAAAAAATAAAATACACCAGTTTAAGTGTGCCACTCAATAAGGTTTAATAACTGGTTGCTAAATAGTAGAAACCCCAACATGAACATGATATAGAGCATTTTCATTAATCCCAAAATTTCCTTGTGCTCCTTTTGTTGTCAAACCCAGCTCCAAACCCTGACAAGCAATGATCTACTTTGAGGCATTATAAAGCTGGCTTGTCCAACATTTGATAAGGAATAATGATTATTTAGAGTCACTGTCTGGCTGCTTTAAGGTGGGCATTCACATTGTTTCCAGTTTTTATCTGTGATGAACAAATCATCAATAAGCACTTCTAAATGTGACCAATTTTGTACATGAATATTTTCTTTTCTAGGGTACACATTCATAGAGAGATTTCTAGGTAGATCAATTTTTTTAATTTTAATAACTTTTGCCAAATTGGGCCTGCCAATTTATAGTTCTTTCAGGCTATCCAAGAACCAAATTTAATAAAATGAGTAAACCTATAAGAGCCCCAGAGAATTGTTTCCTTACACTTTCAGGGAAACGCCATATTATCTGTCTTAGTAAGGGTCTCCCAGAAGGCAGAAACTATTTTATCTAGGAGCGGCAAATCCTAGGAGGAGAGAAAAAAGTGTCTGGGGGGCTGGTAGGAACTGAGGAAAGGAAAGAGAAAACCACAACAAACAAAGGCAAAAAAGTAAAATCTAGGACTTAAAAATAAATTGTAGAATGCCTAATTTTCCTTTTTCATTTGGTTTCTACAACTCATACTTCTATTTTACTCTGAGTTTAATTGTTTATTAACATCTCCTCCAATTACAAATATAATACAAAGTGATTAGGTTGTGTTATTAATGGCAAAACTGTACATAGTGAAGATTATTAGGCATTAATGTTTTTTAAAATTATTTTTAGGGGGCAGTGTTATATAAAATTATAGGTATGAATTTACAAACTCAGAGAATTTGTTTGATTAAAATTTTCATTTGACACATTGAATCTGATATGAAGAAAACACCTGGGTGGACAAATCATGAAAAGCATGCCACATGTACTTAAGTTGAATAAATCAGTAGTTTCCAACATATTTGAATATGTGGACACATTTTGGGGTAAGCTTTTTATAGACTTGCACAAGATAATTTTACTATTAACAATTTTAGGCTGAGTAATATATTTTTAAACAATGTATTTGCAGCATAGCCAATTAATTAATTTGCATATTATCAATCCAGTCATCTATATATTTTGAATACCTCATATTTGCTTATAAAATGTCATCCAACCAGTCTACAATGATTGACGAATGTATGGGTGTACAGATTACTTGCAATCAATTCATGACTCCCCACGATTCAGGGACACATAGAGTGGGAAAAACTGATGTAAGGAGAATTATTTCCTCTTGTTCTTTCTGTCTCTCTCCATCCCCCAATTTTTATTTTTCTACTTCTCCCACACTTAATTATCAATTCATCTGTTTTGGCTTCATTTCAGTATATCTAGAATCAAGAGTATAATTTTTGTCAAAACAGTTTTATAAAAATTTATGAAGACACTGAACTAAAACACACAATCTGAGCAGCCCTCCACAAAGTCACACCTGGTGCAGTTGTTAACAAAGGTCAATTGACAACATCTGTTACCTAAAAAGGACTAGGAATTAAAGCACCATAAATGTTTACCAGTAATTTTTGAAAACAAAATTATACATAAAAAAGCTTCTCTGAAATAAATATGTGATAGCCATGGATGAGCTGAGAACCTGACAGCTGGATAATTTTAATTTCTGAGTAGCTGATACCTTAAGGAAAACAGAATAAAACATTTAAGAAGTTTTAATCAGCTGCAGGTTTCACATGTTTGTAGTGTTCTTCTGAAAGTTAATTGCCTAGTTTTAACGTGATGGTTGAACTAAGCTATATGTCATATACACTATGCATCATGAACATTTCAATGACTAAAAAAGTTATTTTGGGTATATATGATATGCCTCATTCAAATGTTAATAACATAGTAGAGGAGATCAATCATAGTTTGAAACAACCATAGCAATACATATAAAACAGTGAATTCCACAAGGTATATACATATGAATTACTACCCCCAAAAGAAGGAGAAATTAGCATTAAATTCAGCAATTATAAATACATTTTTAAATCTACTTCAAAGGACATACAAAATTAAATGTAATTTAGGCTTGAATCAATGATTGAGAAATGGCTAGGTCAAAAATTGTGCTATATATTAGTGGAACAAATAAAAGACAAACTTTGTCCATAAAGAAGATGCCAGTGTTGAGTCAGATATGTAGTCAAATGCTAATGTCTACTTGTTAACAAATATGATAGAAACAGAAACAAACTACAAATACAAACTATAAATGGAATTTAGATGATACAGTCTTTCAGTTATATGTTAAACAAATAACTGTCATGGCATACATCATTTGATTACATCTGTTTTATTATTCAAGTTATCCTGCCTCTGAGACTCCTTTCCACAAATTTCAAGGATTCCAGGCTTCTTTATGGGTCCAGTTCCTAGATATTCCTGAGAACTCTGGGTGCTAATAACTGGCCCTACTGAAGGGCTAGGTCTGGCAAGTATCCACTTTAAATTAAACCAGAGTGTTCTGTGCTAGGGCTTGGTTCTCCAAAATTGTTAGCCGACTGAGTCACCAGATGTACTCAGTCATTGCCACAACCCCACGGAAGTTCCTTTGGGTGATGTGTGTTTTAGTACTATCTAAATACTATTAAAATCAGCTCGACCTAATAATTTGCTTCAAGTTTCTACATAATTTTCTTCCCTAATAGCCCCAATTTACAGTGAAAGGTAAGTACTGTGTCCCAGACCAAAAATAAATAAAAGATAGTACGTTTCTCAAATAACCCCATCATTATACAAGTAATTTGTTTCAATGTCCTTCTTGGAGAATCATTTATCCTTCTCCTTTCAGATCTCATGTAGGATCAAAATATACTTAAACAATATATTTAGAATTAATCTGCATGCATATATATTCAATTTAAAGTAAATCTATTTTCCTTAAAACAATGAGTGAGACCTTAATTTGTATAAGAGTTTCACTGTAGAAGGATGTCCAAAATACATGAAGTGCAAAAATGTGAGTTATAGAATAATTTGTATAGTACAAGTTCATTTCCTTAAAAATGTGTGTGTGTTAAGTGTGTATACACCTAGAAAAAAACTCCAGAGGGAGGTAGACTGGGGGATACTGAAGGGGGGACCTTTCACTTTTCACTTCATGCACCTCTAGTCTGTTAAAAGTTTTATGAGCAAGTATTTTTAATTTAAAAAACAATAAAAAATAAAAACAGAAAATATAAAAAACAGGGAAGCAGATGTGGCTCAAGTGGTTGGGCTCCCATCTAACATATGGGAGGCTCTGGTTTCGGTTCCCGGGGCCTCCTGGTTAGGGCAAACTGGCCCGCACCCACAGACAGCTGACCGCCTGCGTCCCCGGAGAGCTGGTGCAGCAAGATGACGCAAAGGAAGACAAGCAGACACAGAGGAAACGCGCGGAGAATAGACAGAGAGAGCAGACAGTGAGCACAAGCGGGGGGCGGGAGGGAAATAAATTAATTTTTTAAAATGTTACCACTATTAAAAATATATATATAAAAACAAAAAATATTTTAAAAAAGAAAAAAAACAACAAAAAAGAGAAAAAATGCAATAAAGACGACATTTAAAAGCTCTTCCCGCCAGCACAGACAGCCCATTGGTGAGCTCTATGTGGAACAAAAAAAGAGACCCTTTCACTGTGAGTTTTCCAAAAATGAATGAAATGCTGGAAATGTTTACCTAACACAGGATCTGGAACATGATAGTCACTCTGTAAATAACTTTTGGATGAATGAGTAACCCAATAAATTAATGAAAATGCCAGCACCATTCCAAATGGCAGTTCCTGTATATACACACACATGCACATGTATGTGCACTCACATATACACACATGTGTGTGTTATATATAATCAATATATAGTAAATAAAATGTCTTACACATCTATCAAGATATATTTAATTGCAATTATGATGTGTGCTAAAAAGAGGAAAATCAGTATACAACAGGGGATCTGAAGACCTCTCAGTCTTTCTTGAGTGACATTTAAGCTGAGCAGAAAGAGAAGACAGTTGGCAGTTTAGTTAGACAAAGAGGAGAGAGTTATACTAAGTGAAGCAGTTTGATACTGTTTATGAATTCCAAAAATAGATATTGGATTATGTTTGTAAACTGGTCTTTCACTCTGGGCATATTAGATTATATTACATTCAGAGGTTTCACTTTTTAAATTATGATTAAGGCTTTGATTGGGCCACGTTAGTAGGCTGTTACATCCCTGCCCCCTTGGTGGACAGGGTCTCACAGAGAAAAGACATGGCAAAGGACAAGAGTGGGGAGCTTTAATGCTGGAGCCTGGGAAGTAAGCACACAGAGGAGCACAGAGAAGGCTCGATTAGACACAGCAGAGGCCCAGGAAAGAGAAATGAGTCATTCACCTGATAATTTACAGCTGGCCTTGTGGAGAAAGCAGAGCAGCTGAGCCTGGAAAGAAACGAGCCCGGGGAAGAGAGGATCCCAGGAAGCCTGAACCCTGGCAGATGTCAGTAGCCATCTTGCTCCAACACGTGGCAATAGATTGGTGAGGGAAGTAACTTACGCTTTATGGCCTGGTAACTTTAAGCTTCTGCCCCAAATAAATACCCTTTATAAAAACCAACCGATTTCTGGTATTTTGCATCATCACCCCTTTGTCTGACTAATACACTAAGGATACTCCACTTGCTACATATGCCCAGGTAACAGTCTGGTTTTATATTAGATGTCATAAATATGTATATGTGTATGCATTTATATGTATATGTATACATACACAAACACATACATTCAATGTTGGGAGATTTTGAAGTTCTCTATTCTTCCCTTAATTCAGCAAATATTTTTCAGGTCCCTATATCGTACCAGGCAATGTACTATGAGAGGAATAAAATGACAACAAAATATAACAAACTATATAAAAATAAATATAAAAAATATAAGAAAAATGTAGTTCTTATTCTGATGAACTTGTGGTGTTGGGGGCAGGGAAGGAGGTAGAGAGATAATGATTTAAATGTAAAATAACATTGTCAAGTGCTGTAAAGGAAATATTCTTCGTTCTCTATAAGAGGACCTGATATTATCTGAGAGGTTAGGAAATCTTTACCGAGGAAGAGACATTTCAATGGAAATCTAGAGAATGAGTAAGAGTTAACTAGGCAAAGAGGTAGACAGGTTTCAGAGAGGTTACCACGTGTAAAAGCTCAGAGATGTAAGGAGCATGGCTTTCTTAAGGAACTGAAAGAAATCCAGTGTGAGGAAACTGCAAGTACAAGGAGGAAAAGGATGTGAGGTGAAGCAGAGGGCAAGAACGGGCAAATCATGCACCATGCCAGGGCCTTATAAATGAACTTCTCAGAAACTGTTCTCTTTCTCCACAACAAATTTTCACTCTCATTCTGTCCAACCCATGGACAACCATAATTGTATTTAAAGAGTACCTTTTGTTGCATGTATTCTTGTAAAATGTGTACCCATTTTAAATTATGTAATGGCATCTTGTTATAATCTATTTTTTTTCACTTTTAGTTTTTCACTTTGCACTGCAGTTTTAAGACCCATCAGTACTGTTATGTGTACATTGCATCCACTATTTCTAGCTCCTGCACTGGACTTCTCCATCTTGTGCAATTCAAACATTATCTACCTACTTCCACAAAGATACATATTCCAAATTCCTCCAACTTCCTGTTACCTTAATTATGATTCAGTAAATATCCACATATATATCTCCTTAAGGATGTGTGTGAAATGTTTCTTTAGCATCCAATTAACAAAATACATTCCTGGATAATAGAGTGTAGCAAATTTCAAAGATTGACACAAATTCTTCTCCTTACTTTATTCATGCCTGGCACAGAATTGTTATTTCTCTCCAATCCTATGTTGGCCTTATGACTTGCCTTGGCCAATGGGAGAATAGCTGAAGCTTTTAAAGCAATTGATATCAGGTTGCTCTATTGATGTTTTGGACACTTTGCCATATGAGCAAGACTAAAGTAGGCATCTGAATTAAAAATATACAAGATCCAGTCACCAAGGTCACTCCAGCTGACAGCAAGATGACTCTCAGAAGCAGAGCACACTAAATGTTCCACAAGTTGCTCAAGATACATGAGTGAGCCCAGCTGATATTACCAAAGGAAACACTCAGCTGAATCCAGTTCAAATTGCCTACCTGCATAATTACAAGCTAAATAATTTAATTTGAGGCACTCTTTGCATGTTTTTTAATTATTTTAATTTTTACCATAGTGATAGATAACTGATACAGAAATGGGTACCTGAAAATGGAATGCTACTGTTAGAAAAGCCTAAAAATGAGCAGAAGCTGAAAACATGGTGAAGAAATTGCTAAAGTAGGTTGGAAATGAGACAATCCATTATATATAGTAGCAGAGCAACTGACAAAATGAACATCTGCAATAACTTAGAAAATAAAAAATGTCCTTAATGAACTTGTGAAACTTGCAAAATTAGTATTATGCAGAATGTTGAAATGTCACTTCATTTCTTTCTGCTGCCTTATTGAAGTATAATATAGATGAGCTAAAATTAGGATTTCTCAACCTTAGCCCTATTGACCCCTGAGCCGAATAATTCTTTGTTGTGGGGAGATGTCTTGTGCATTATAGAATGTTTAGCTATATGTCAGTAGTTCCCCCATCACACTCCCCACCCCCCAAATTGTGACCATCAAAAAATGTCCCTTGGGGACAAAATTGTCTGCATGAAAACCACTGAGCCAATAAAGAACCATTCAGCTTGTAAGTAGATTTTAGAGAGAATGTAGAAGGGCTAGGACTTATTGGATTGGAGAAGAAGTTTTTCTCATCCACAGAGTCAATGGCCAGTAAAAGATTCACAAAAGGTGAAAGAATAGTCTCTTCAACAAATGGTGTTAGGAAAACTGTAAATCCACATGCAGAAGAATGAAATTAGACTTCTACCTCACACCATATAAAAAATCAACTCAGAGTGGACAGCTGAAGATATAAAACTCTTGAAAGATAACATAGGTATACATCTTCATGACCTCGGATTTGGCAAAAGCATGAATAACTAAAGAAACAATAAATAAATTTGATTTCAACAAAATTAAAAAAACTTGTGCAAAGGAAATGATCAAGAAAGTGAAATGGCAACAGATCGGGAAAATAATTTCAAACCATATATTAATTATGGATTTTTATCCAAATACAGGTTTTATGTATATAAACTCAACAACAAAAGACAAACAACTCAATTTAAAAATGGGCAAAGGAAAAAAAAAAAAGGAAATAAGTATCGGAGAGGATGCAGAGAAATTGGAACTCTAGTGCGTTATTGGCTGGAATGTAAAATGGCATAGTTACTATTGAAAGCAATATAGCAGTTCCTCACAAAGTTAAAATTTAAATCAGCAATCCCACTTCTAGGTTTGTACCCAAGGAGAGTGAAAACGGAGTCACAAATAAATACTTGTACAAACTTTGCATTAAGCATGTGTTTATAAAAAACCATAAGACATTTAAAAGATTTTAACTGCTGCCTAGTAACTCTCTCAGCTAGAGAAAAGGTTTCTAAGAGTCTTATGAGTGTTTTTCTAAAGTATTCCAAAAGTAGAGAAGAGGATCTTGAAAAGAATTTTGGGCATGGCATTTATTGAACTGAGTGGGCTATATTTCTTATTGCACATTTTCCTTTAATATGAATGTTAGAAATATTTTATGGATACCCATACAAAATACAGCCAGAGTTTTTATTCATTTGAGTACTTAATTTGGAGGGAATAAGCATATATCTAATACTAACTCATTCCATTCCAAGAGCATGGTTTATCTATATATTTATCATAGTATTTTTAAAATTACTTATTTTTTTATTTAAACATCACATAAATCCTTGGTTGGATTAATTTCTATATATGTTATACCTCTGATGTTATTGAGAATGTTTTTTACACTTTTATTATAGACTAGATAATGCATGATAACCTTTACTCCATGATGTACCTTTGATTATTTTCAGAGAAATACTATTGAAATTTATAATTTGATCTGGTATCTGAAAACCTTACTGAGTTTTCTTATTTGTTCTAAAAATTTGATTATTCTGTTGACTTGTCAAAGTAGATGATAATATCTTCTGGTAATAATGAGAATTTATATCTTCTCTTCTGATACTTAGAATTCATGTATTTTTTAATTTTAATATTTTGCTTATAGTATTGGCTACAACTTGCACTCCTATATTAACCAGTAGTAGGACAAAAGCAATATCCTTGTCTTTTCCCAAAATTAAAGACATTATTTTAATGTTTACCACTAAGGTTATCGTTACCATGAAGTTTTTGTTATATAACTTTTTTAAATATGTCAAACTTCCAAAACCTTTTTTCCCTTTGACTTATATTTTATCTATTCTATTAATGTGGTGATTTATGTGAATATATTTTTCAAACTGTGATTCATTGTTACATTACAAACTAAAACATACTTGATTGTGTTATATTTTTAATACGATAAGATTGGGTTGACTAATAATTCATTTGTAATTTTGGCATTTATATTTATAAGTGAAATGGGCTTTAATGTTACTTTCTTTCATAATATTTAACTGGTTTTGAATTCAAGAAATTACTCAGACTTTATAAATGTTCTAGACAAATTTATATAAATTCTGGAATACAATTTTTTTTTCCGAGGTACTGGGGCCAGGGATTGAACTCGGGACCTCGTATGCAGGAAGCCGGCACTCAACCACTGAGCCATATCAGCTCCCCTGAGTTGGTTTTTTCAACTGTTTGCTTGTTGTTTGTTTCTGTTTTTAGGCGGCACCAGGTATTGAACCGAGGACCTCCCATGTGGGAAGCAGGCTCTCAACCTCTTGAGCCACATCTGCTCCCCGTATATTTTTATGTATTAGGGAATCTTGAATAACATAGAAATTTACTGTTACTTGAAAGCTTATAGAATTTGACCATAAAACTCCATGGGCCTAGGATTTGTTGGCCCATGAAGTCAAACAACCTTTTTTCTTACCATTTCAATTTTTTTAAAGATTTATTTCTCAATTCAAGTATCATAATTCTTATGCTATTTTTTTCTTTTTTTTTTTCTTTCTTATGCTATTTTGATAACTTACACTTTCCTACTAATCTACTGGATTTATCTATAGTTTCATATTTATTTATATTTATTCTTTGTATATTTTATTTTAATATATAAACTGTTTTTTTTTCTAGTGCCTTTCTTGTGTGTGAATTATGTGCAGACTCTCACTCTATTAATATTTGGAGGTCTGGATAGCTGAATATTTGGAAGTCTAGATAGCTTGCTGAATTTGTTGGAGGGCCAGAATTGTTGGAGGTATGAAGAGCTTTCAAAAAAGTATATTTTGGCTCAGATAATGATTTCGGTTTTATTGCTGCTGTTCTTGCTTGATCTCTCAGCATGTACCTTAATCTTTATTATTTTCTTCCATTTTGTTCGTTGAGTTTGATCTGTTGCTCTTTTTTTTGCTAATTTATACATTTGAATTACTAGCTTATTTTACTTAACATCTCTCATTACCTGGTAAACATATCTTGTTACAGCTGCTATAGAGGTTTCAAACAAATTTAGATATGTAGGTGTCATTATCATTCAGTTTTAATTTTTATTTTAAAGTCAGAGTTGCTATATAGTAATATTTAATATTTTAATTTATAGATTTTAACAACTCTTATTTTGTTATTAATTTATTTTTGCTGCATCATATTTAAAGACAAAGAATCATGTTATTAATCCTTTGGAATTTATTAAGACTTTTTAAATGGCCTATTTCATGATCATTTAACTGATTCATTTGTAACTAAAAATAACTAGTATCCTCTGTATGTGTGTGTGTGGTTTGTGTATATATGTGTGTCTATATGTAATTATTTTAGATATTCAGTGTTTACATTTCCTGCTTATTTTTTTCCCTGTACCAACAATTTCTAAAAGAGGTGTGCTAAAATATTTTACTACAATTTTAGAATCATTTATTTACTGATTTATTCCTGCAATTATATTTTTTCATACCATATTTTGAGGCCATATGGTTAGGTTAATTTATTTTGATTGCTTCCTCTTTTCTCTATGTTACTTATAAATTAGATCTCAAATATATTCTCTCTTCATCTCTACTGTCAACACCCTAATTAATGTCACCCTCACTATCCCACCAGAAATATTGCATTACTTCTCACCTGGACTTTCTACTTACTCTTGACTCCTCCAATCCATTGCCTGCACATTATCTAAAGTAATTTTTGCATCATATGACCTGTAAATAAAATCCTTCGGTGACATTTCTAGTCCTTAGGATAAAATTAGGGCAAAATCCCTTGGACTTATAAGATCCTTTGTCATCTAGCCCCTATTCAATTTATTTAACCTCTCATTAGTCATTATCTTCCTTACTCATTATTCTCCTTTGTACTGGTCTTTAAGCTCCTTCTCCCTTTAAGTTATTTACTGTGGGTTTATAAAGAAAGTATTTTAGGTTTCCTCACAGTTAGGGCCTTCTGAGAAAATTTCACTGAAACCTGGTACCTGAGATAAAAGACAATAGTCACAGTTAATTTATGACTGATTGTATAGTGGGACTCATCTAGAGACGTTTATTGTTTTAGAAGCATATATATACATTTCAAAGGCAGGTGGTGCTGAGTCTGGGACCATGGAGGTAATTCTATTTGTAAAGCAGGAGACACTAGTCTTCTCTCTAAAGAAAACATTTTCCCTGTATCCCAAATGGGGAGAGTTAGGACCCCCAAATTCATCCTGAAGAGCAGAGCTTCTCTTCCCTCATTTCATGAGGGGAGGGGTGAATAGCTGTACCTCTCCTATATAATCACCCAGATTAATATTTTGGGGGTTGTTTTATTGTAGTAGTCCCCATTATGTGTAGAATTGCATCTGCTTCTCATTTTGTCACCCAAGGACTAAGAATTAGGGAAAAGGGAAGCAGGTGTGGTTATTGACTGTAAGTAAGTAATATTATGCTCTGCTCCAGGAACCTCATGTTTTCAGTGAGGATAATGTTAATAAATATAGATATTAAACAGTTAATACTCATGCATGCTATTACATTTTTTTTTTCTTGTGTGGAGAATGCTTCTGGCTCAGTGCAGAATTTGCTCCTACTCATCCTTCAAGTATGAGCTAAAGTTGACCTTTCCCAAAGATGTCTTTCCTATTCCTTCTCTAAAGAAGGGCCTCTACGTAACATACAAATTTTCTCTTGCAGCACTCTGCTCTTTTTCTTGAAAATTCCAGTCTGTTATGTTGCCAGCATTTTAATTTAATAATTTATTGTCCCTAACCCAAAGATATAAGCAAATACTACCAGCCAAGGGAACTACCAATAATGTAAGGGAGATAAACTAACCAGCCTAGTGGTTTTTCCAATGTAAAGATGAAATCCAGTTTTTCAATGAAATATTTTAGACAAGGAGGTGCTAAATGCTCTGCATGAAATGTAATGTTTTGTTATACAGTGGTACAGTTGGTTCTCATTATCCATGGTTATTATGTTCTGTCAAGTTAACATGAACATTAAATTAGTGAATACTAAACCATTGGTCCTAGGGGAAGTACAGGGTTGATTTCCTGTCAGCCTTTAGTCACAATATTTTCGTCAACCAATTAATACATAAATTTGTTTTATGAGTGTTTCTGCTTAAAGATATCTTATTTCATATACACTCTTGACTCATTAACAATGAAATCATGGCCAACAGCTCTATAACTCATGCTGAATGAACTTTAATACCTGCATTTTTTTCTGTAAGGCACATCAGAGACTTCTTTCACTTAAAAAGCCCTAGACAGCACTTCAGCTTCAGCACTCAGGGGCCATTGTGAACAGTGAAATCACTAAGAAACAGCCCCAAAATGTGTCACTAAATATACCATTATAAGGACATTTGCTTACAGTATGAGAGCTGAAGCAGGAAAGCAGAGTATTCCTTTGTTCAACCTCAGCTGGGTACGTGTTCATTGGACAAATCAAATTTTTGCTGCTTTAACCATGTCCAAGAATGACTACAAAAACACCATGAGTATTGACTGTGGGGTTACAAATACATTTTAGCAAGTAGATGAATTCACATATATGGAATCTGTGGATAATGAGGAACTACAGCATGTATTTGTACATTTTTAGTATTATGCTGTCAATTGTGTAGAGGATGAATGCTTCTCCTGAATAGAGAAGATAATGGTGTGAAGAAGCAGGGAAGGAAAAACTAGTTGGTGAGGTGTTTCTATATGTAAGAGATAGGATGGTCTCTAAAGCATGATGTCTGGTTGGGGTTTAGGGTGAAGGTTGGTTTTAAGAGGAACAACTGGAGAGGGACATGCGTAATATTTTTTGTTTCCTCATTCTCCACATCCTACTATATCATTAAAATAAAAATTTTGTAAAATCCCACAGATGGGTATTGACAGTGCTTTGGGGAAAAGGGGTAGGTCTCTCTATATACATGAGTACATTAAAATAGGGAGAAAATAGTATCTTGGCAAAATGGTTAGGAGGTAGCAAGAAGTACCAGCAGAGAAATGCAGAGCAGTGATGTAAACAGAGTTGACAACTAGGATGGATTTGGCAAATAAAATACCCTTTCTTTTTGTGAAGGAATCAGATAATAGAACTAGATGTCTTATTCAAGCAGATTTGGAGCTCAGAAGAGATAGTTGGACATTCAAGGGAAAAGGATGGTCAGCTTCCTTATACATGAAATCAAAGATGAACTGATTTTTGAGTGATTGCTTTACTAGCTAAGTCATGATATTTGGGAGATCATATTTTGCATTTTATTTAATATTGTACAGCTGGGATAAAATTTAAATATCAGTGCTAGAGTCACCTTTCAAGTATAGTGTCTTACAAAAGAAACACTATAACTGATATTGACGGTAATGGCAGGACCACTATTTGTTAATATACATGAAATGGTTTCTTTACATTTGTTCACATAAGGTCTAAAAACTGATAATAAAAATTTTAAAAAATTCTGTATTAACAACCAATAAGCTATTTTGACATTTCACTTTGAATGTATGACATTGTAGAAAATACATTTTCATTAATATTTCTGAGTATTCATATGGGATAAAGTATATAACTAGGATAATGCATAGTTTTCCCATTTCTATGTTCATAGATTCAATTCCTACTTTTAACTACCCACTCCTGTGGAACTATTCTTTATGATTTCTAATGAGTACTAATGTCACATCATTTCCTTGGTAGCACAAAAAGGGAATAAAAGATAGCATAGTTTTGTACTTTCAGCAGGATAACATGTCATACGGAGACTACTTTGTATAAACAGCAACCAATGGTGAGTTTTAAAATTCATGAAGGACAAGCATTTATTTTTAAATCGAAACCAAGTGATGAACTCTATTGAAATGTGAACTTAAAATTCTATCAAGAAGCCAGGTACTGATGAATTATAATCTTAAATCTATGATTTAACACAACATAGCCAATCAGTCCAGGATCTTACTGAATACCAATTTAAATTCATATAAAAATTAACCATATACTTATATAAGAAAACATAGAAAGTCAAACTAATTAGTTCCCATCTTCAGCTTTTTCATAAACACAAAGTTGCTTAAAAGTTTTTAAGCAACTAGTAACACTAGTAAACTACATTTAAATGTATTTGTTCAACCTTCAAGAATTTGATACAGAATTATTTAGAGATATAAATATCTAAATTAATAGCTGGAATCTGCAATAAAATCTCAAAATAAATACGACAACACACCTGTTTCTGATTTGATGTGCCAAAGCTCTTAATTCTTTAAAATGTATCTATTGAAATTAAAAAATAAACATTTTGAAATAGTCTTGCTTTTTCATACAGAATTTTACATTTATTCAAAATGCAGTTCTCTTTCCTCTTGATGTCATTTTAAGAGTATACTTGGACTGATGATCTGAATTTAATTTCTTCTAAATAAAATCTATCCATTAATAATAACCAGAAATAACTGTGGTTATTCTCTACCTGCTAAGAAGTTGATTCTTTAGTTTCTAATTCTGTAAAATGGAATTTCATTTTAACATTAAAAATAACCTGGACCTGGTTTTAACTCAAATATTAATTTAGATAAGTAAAATAAGATTCTACTGTAATCTTCAGGTTATAAACATTACCCTATATCACTTTGTTATTTTATCCTTCATTCCTTTTTTCTCCCCTATGTTTTCCCTAACATTCTTAATCTCTCTCTATTCCTAAAAATTAAGAAGTTAAAAATATGACCAATGAATATTAAATATTTTAAGAAATAAATGTGTGTGAAATAAAAAACTATTATTAGACTTGTCAATATCCAACAATAATTTCCTATTTTCTGTTAATCAATTAGAAAAATATTTAATTCTGTTATTTTTCCTAATCTCCAGAAGATTCTGTCTATGATGAAAAAAACCATGAGCTGTATATTGGTATGTATGTGTGTGATAATCAGAAACAATATATAAGTAGAAAGAACACATGAACTATCAACATTTTAAAACTGCATAAATAGACAATTTACAAGGAATCAAGTGTTTCAAGTATCAGGATGAAATCCAAATTCTTTAGTACACATTCTGGGAGATTTTTAAGAATGAAAAGCTTACATTCTGGTGTTAGTTATGAAATATTTCTTTGATGAGGTGATTCATGCCTTTAATGTCCAAGGATTGATATTTTAGGCAGGAAGCAAAAAATGAGAGCTTAAGTCATTGAGGTGAGTATGTCTATCTGATTACAAGGTGATAGAAGAGACTTGTGACACATTTAGAATTTAGCCTCTGTATGGATTGTTTGGGAAAGATTAAACTCAATGGAAGAAGATTATAGCCCAATGGATGGTGTGTTGTCCCCAAACCTGAAAATTTAATTTCAAATCCCCCATATTAGAATCACATAGTTTCTTACCTAACTCTCCACTTGGACAATGGCCCCTCTGCTCTCTTTTCTAAGTGTTTGAAATCACTCTTTCTACTCATACTGAGGAATAGAGAAGGTCAACAATTTAAAAATACTTTTTTAAATATACTTTTACAACATTGTCATGAATTAAATGATAAAAATTAAATAAATAGATTTAGTTTAGAAGATTAAACCTCTACTAGCCAAGGAAAAGAAACTATGGTAAGCAATGCAAATTCTATTGTTTAATAAAGAGAGTGATACAAAAATATTCTATTTTGGTGTCAGATGAATATATGCTATATGGATCCTTTTACAGGGGACAATGAGAATTAAGAGATATATGGTCATTTTAGCATTTTATCAGAAAATACAGTGATGTTTGATTGATAGTCACCTCTACCATCTTTTCCAAAACTCAAGAGAAAAGAATACAGGACCAAATCTTATGAGCAGACTGCCCAGGAGGATCACTCTTCAATTGTTCATTTCAAAAATTTGGTTAGTGCCCTTTGTGCAGGCCATCTTCCTTACCTCTAGCGCTTGGGAAGAGGGCTACAGGTAATACCAGACCTGTCAAGTTTCCAAGGCCTTTAAGAGTCAGCATACTTGCCTGGCCTTTCATACTATACTTAATACTTCACTATGCATTGATACTTATAGCTATGAAACTGAAATGCCTAAAGTCACAGTTTCAGTTTGCTAAAATGTTCAATGCAGATACAATGAAATACATTGGCATTAACAATGGGACTTCATTAATTTACAAGCTTACAGTTTTGAGGCCATATAGTTGTCCAAATTAGTCAACACCAAGACAATGCTTTCTTCCTGAAGACCAGCTTCTGGCAATCCTGGACTCCTCTGCCACATGGCAAGGCACATGGTGGTGTCTTCTGGTCTCTCTCTTCTCTTTTGGGTTTTGTTGCTTTCAGCTTCTTGCTTCCATGGCTTTCTCTCTTGTTCATTCCAGTTATAAGAACTCCATCAAGAGGAATGGATAAGCAATAAGAACATGATTTTCTGTGGTACAAGGGACCCATATCATTCTGTTCATACTCCATTGAGAGGAACTAGATTCATAACATCAAACCCTTGCGAAAGAAAATGGAAAATATAGAAGTATATATATTGCATTGAGTACAAGTTGTATATGCAACAGGCACCATTTATTTCAAGGGCCCCCTTTTAAAAACTTAATTGGAATACAAGAATGTTTTAAATAAATTTGATGGGTTCACCTTGTTTCTGGGAAGCTCATTACAAATACCCAAAGGAACACTTTTAACTTTTATCTTTTAAAGATCACAGGAAAATATGTTAAGCAATTGTGTACCCATACCATATACTAAAACTTTGAATAACAAACACCAATTATTATTCAGATAAAATGACAAAATTACTTTATTGTGAAATATCAAGGATAGACTTGTTTAGACTTTCTATTGCCTCACTATATTAGTTTTTCAAGCTCTATGACAAATATTATAATGGGTTGGCTTAAACAACAGGAATTTATTGTCTCATGGTTTAAGATGCCCAAATTAAGGCATCATCAAGGATGTGCTTTCTTTCTGAAAACTGTAGCATTCTAGTGCTGGCTTGCCACAATCTTTGGAACTCCTTGGCTTGTGTTTCTACTTCCCATAACATGGTAATCTCTTTCTCCTTGTATCTAGTCCTCTAATTTCTGTTGTTTCAGTTTCTTCCTGTGTGGCCTTCTCTAATTTACTGTGTTTTTATTCCTCTTGCTTATAATTCCTTCTGACTTCAGAAGGACTAAAGTCCCAACTTGATTCAGTTTGGCCATACCTTAACTAAAATTACATCTTCAAAAAGTCCTATTTATAAATGCATTCACATCCATAGGAATGCAGATTAAAATTAAGAACATGTCTTTGTTGGGGATACATAATTCCATGCAACATTCACCTTAATTTACTTCTTCCTGGTATTTGTTCTCTTATATTATTTGTTTCTTGTTTAATTTCTATCTCAAATATCTTAGTGCAATCATAGTGAGAGCAAGGTCCTTTCTTGTTCTGTTATGAAATCTTCCTAGAGCACAATATAGTAGAAGCAGCCAATTTTTCTTTTGTAAAATGAATGAATGAGTTGTCATATCATTATTTATAGTCCTAATATATACTTTTTATTTTGTCATCACAATTTTGTGTCAATGTATAGATACGTATGAATTAAAATGATAATTAGAAAATGCTATAACTATTCAGTCCAAAGTAAATACAAACTCCCACTTATTAGAACCTAATAACTATGATAGAAGATATAAAAACTAATTTCTTCCTAAATTGGAAGAAACACAAGAAAAGGATTTAGAGTCAGATCACCTTAGCTGATTTTCTTTTAGATCTCTTATTATAGAACACTACTCACTTTGAGCTAATTTTGTTTTTCAGTTTTAAGTTTTAAAACTCTACTCTGCCTGATGAATAAATCTGATGCACAGAATGCCAAGTCAACAAAAATGCCAGTAGAAGTCATTGCCATTGAATTAAAGCAGTAAAAGTAAATAGAAGTCAAAGAGAATTATTAAAGGCAAAGGCAAAGAGCTTGAGAGAAGTGAAGAGTCAATTTAACCACCACCATTTTTTCTTTCAGATGACATGTTTTACTGCAACAACATCTTTTTAAAATAAAGTTTGTTTATGATATATTCCAAATATCTCTAACTCTTTACAATAATATTAAGAAAATTTTGAAGTATATCATATTTTCCTGAAACACACAAGTAAAACCAACTTGGTTGAAATCTGGCAACAAGCATCACCAAAACTGATGAGGTAAATGAAATGGAACAATGATTTTCTCTTGTAAACATTGTAAAATGGTTAAGTCTCATTCACAGGAACTCAATGTTCAAGAGCAGATACAATGAAAGTGTACAGTAAAAGAAATGGAAAAAAAAAAAGTGTAGTGAGGCCAGGAAAAAAAGTGGAGTTAGAAGCTGTTTCCATGGAAACTGGCCTTTTCACAGAATTTTGCTCCTGAGACACTGCTGAATCAAGAAAGGTGATTTCTTTGTGGTATCAGTGGACTCAATGAGGCCAGGCCAAACATGAAAATTCTGCCAAAGGAACATGTTGATGTATTTTGTACAGGGTATTTGGATTTGTGGCCTCGATGAGCTAAACACAAACATACAAAACCTGCCAGAGGAATTTTAACTAAATAATGATAAAGGATATATAACAAAACCTCCATCTACAACATTGCAACTATAGAAAATAAGTGTTTTGCCAAAAACAACTTAATTTGACACATTGCCACAGATAGCAATCAGGTAGGTTTTAAGTTGGATTACACATTCACATGCACAAATGATTCTTTAATTCACTTAATATGTTTGAGTTCCTACATTAAAACAGATAATGTTCTTTAAGAGACAAATAAAATGACGAAAATAATTATTATCCTAACAAAACTTACAGTCTAAAGAGATTAATTTAAATGTAAAATACCAAGTGCTATAAAATAATATTTGGATGACATTGTATAAAAGAGTACACAGCCTTTTCTGAGGGAATAAAGAAGGCTTCACTGAGGAAATGCCATTTGAGTAGAGCACTAAATGATTAGGCTTTAACTAGCAAGGAGGTAGACAGCTTTAAATACAGAGGTTAAAAGCCCAGATGTGTAAGGAACATGACCATTTTATGGGACTGAAAGGAAGTTAGTGTGGATAAAGTACAAGTACATGGTGAAACTGGATATGAGGTGATGCTATACAGGCAGAAAAGGTGAAAAACTGAGTAGAATTGCATTCAAACAAAAGAATAATATATAGAAACCCGACATTTAGATATTGAGTGTACTGATCCATGAGCCCAGTATATCTTCCAATTTATTGAGTCTTCATTAAATTCCATCAGTGTTTTCTAGTATACAATCATGTCACTTTTGCAAATATTTAGTCAAATATAGCCCTAATGATTTAATGTTTTTGATTCTTATTAAGAATGGTAATATTTATTTCAATTTGCAATGCAGTTACAACATAGAAATAAACGTTAGTTCTTATATGCATGTTTTTATCCAGCAACCTTGCTAAGCTCATTTATTATTTTTGAAAGTAATTGTGGTGAACTTCTCTATACATATCAATATGACATCTGTTAATAGAGGTTTATTACTTCCTCTCCAATCTGTGTGTCTTTGTTTCTTTTTATTGCCTACAGACTTGCCTAGGACCTCCAAAAAATGTAGAATAAGAGTGGTGATATTAGACACAATAACTTTATTCCTGATATTAGGGGAAGATCATTCTGCCTTTGTCATTTAGTATGATAGAAACTGTATGTTTTTTTACATGTCCTCTATCATCTTAATAAAAGATTATTTTATTCCTAGTTATTAGAATATTTTTACCATAAATTATTGTTGAATTTTGCAAAATGTTTTTCATCTCTTTAGAGCATGTTCTGGAGAACAAAAGCTTAGGGGCCAAATCCAGGCTGCAGCTTGTTTCTTTTGCATAACCTACAAACTAAGAAGGGTTTCGTATTTTTAAAGGGGTGTTTGAAAATTGAAAAAGGAAACAGAAGAATATTGAATAGAAAAGTATGTGGTCCATAAACGCTAAAATATTTATTGTCTGCCCTTTACAGAAAAGTTTGCTTACTCTTGACTTAGATGGTGATATTGCTGCTGCTTCTTTTTTAATATGGAAAATTACTGTATTTTTTAAATTTTGAATTAATCTTGCTGGAATAGCATGGGATAATATGTTGCTGAATTCAATTTGAAAATATTCTGTTCAAGACATTTTTATCCTATGTTCATTTGAGATATTAATCATCGTCCTAATTATAAACTATTTGTTCCATGTGTTCTTGGTTCCTTCCTTCCCTCTTTTTTGTACCTTCTAGTAGACTAGAGTCCAATTTTTTATTCATTTGAACTCCAGTCTAGATGTCTATTAATACATTTAACATTTTTTTAAAATCTTTGCTCCAAGCTATATAATATGTGTCTTTGAATTAGCAAAGTTTTCTTTCAAATATTATACCACTATGTAATAACCTTACAAAAATGCCTTGTTTCTTCCACATGTGATATGTATTATTATTGCCATTTATTTCTACTTATGGTAAACCCCTGCAATACTGTTACTTTATTTGATTTAGTAGTCAATTATATTTTAGTCATCTTTACTAATCCGTAGTTTACATATAATAAGCTGCTTATATTTAATGTGTACATGTTAATATATTTTGATATATGTATACTTTCATGAAACTATCACCACCCTCAAGATAATGAGTATACTAATAATATCCAAACTTTCTCTGTGTCCATATATAACTCCAACTCTCTTTCTTGTTCTCCTACCTAGGGAATCATTGATTCATCTGGATCTGTCCTTGCAGATTAGTTTGTATTGTCTGGAGTTTACATAAACAGATTTAAAAACTATGTACTGTTCTTTTCTGACTAGCTTCTTTCCCTCATAATAATTATTTGAAAATTTATACATGTAGCACAGATCAGTAGTCCATTCATTTTCATAGACAGTAGCATTCAGTTTTTGAATTCCCTTAAGGACATTTGGATTATTTCCAATTTGGGACAATTATTAATGAAACCACTGTAACATTTGTGTTCAAGTATTCATATAGACAAATGTTTTTATTTATCTTCAGTAAATATTTAGGCATGGAATGGCAGAGTCATATAATTGTCATATGAATAATTATATAAAAAGCGACAAACTGTTTTCCAAAGTGATTATATCATTTGGCATTTTCACCAGCAGTGCATGAAAGTTCCAATTCCTTCATGTCCTCTTCAACAAAAGAATGTTCAAACTTTTCATTTGATGATATTGTGTAGAGGTTACTCATTGTGGTAATAATACTTTGCCTTTCCCTAATTACTAAAGATCTTTACAATCTTTTCATATGCTTTTTACCATGACTTTTTAGGGAAATGTTTGTTCAAATTGCTTACCAATTTTTTTTTTTTTTGCTATTTCATTACTAAGTTTTTTAATCTCTTTATATATTCTACAAACAATGCTTAATAAGGCATAATATTTGATAATATTTTCTCCCTGTCTTTGGGTGTATTTTCATTCTCTAACATTATCCTTTGAAGAGTAAAAGTCAATGTTTTACAAATAGCTGATGTTTTTTATGTCTGTAAAATTTTCTAATCCAAGGTCAAAGAATTTCTCCTGTTTTCTTCAAGAAGTTTTGCAGTTACAGGTTTTCTAATTTGGGTCATGATACATTTTGAGTTAATTCTTGCATAAAGAATAAGATACGGGTCTAGGTTCATTTGTTTTTTGAAGATGATCAATTGTTCCAGTCCAATTTCTTGAAAAGACTATCATTAAACTATTGAATTACATTTACAATGAACTAACTGGAGGAGAAATGTCAGTGAAAATAGCAAAGTAGCTTAAAGGCCTATCCTTCCACCGAAACATAAAAAATTAAGCAAAAACTGTCAGAATCAACTTTGTTACAGCTCTGGAGGGTAGTCAAAGACTCTAATCAACCAAATGAACACTTATGCAAGGAAAAAGCAACTTAAAAATGGTAGGAAATCTTTGTGACATTTTGACTTGCCCTTGACCTAAACCCTTCCCCCAGCTCAGCAGTGGTCTTAAAGTAGGCAGGCTATATATTCCTAATGTGGGACCCTGATCACTGGTTCCAGAGATTAGAGCAGACCTTATTCTCAAAGAATTGTATTCATCCTGACCTGTCTTGGGATTGCCTGAAGGACTGAAAAAGTCACTAGCCTTTGATTTCCCCAATTCAGAACTCACTCAGTGGGAAAAAGCAGTGGTCATTCCTCAAGAATTTTGAAAGGCAAAAAATAAAATTCAGCTGCTGGTGACAAAATATTACAGTGCAAGTAAACAATAAAGGATGAAATCCTGGAAGGATAATCTTGGGATAGTGTTTCTTTGGGAAATCAGGGCATTCATAAGAACTCATATAGAGAGGAATTTAGAAACCAATGTACATGCACACAGCAATATGCATTTTTAGAAAATGCCAGCGAAGACCCTAAGCTTTCACCTCTGACTTATCTCTAGGCATAGTGCAAGCAAGAAGTAAAGACTAAGGCATATTTGAAATGGCCTGGCCAAGCATTGAAGGAGTGTGACATGATAGAGCTACTCTCCAAAGACTGAAAAAAGTTGTTGTTTTTTTCCTCCCCTTTCATTCTTTTTCCTTTTCTCTATTTTATTTATTTATTTATTTTGGCTCCTAGAATTCAAAGAAATCTCTATCAAAAAATAGCTCAACACAAGATTTTCAGAAGAACAAAGACTTCAGAGACTACATATGACAAACTAGATTTTTCAAAAAGTTTAGAAAAATCACTAAGCAAACAAGTAACTACAGCCCACAGCAATGACAAAAATGAAAGCCCTGAGTTGAGTGAAGGATCTGATTTCCAGAGTTACCATATTATAGCATTTGAAGTGCCCAATTTTATATATATTTAAAAAAGTATAACTCAAGCAAAGAAACAAGAAAAAAGAGCTCATTCACAAAAATGTAACAGAATTCTCCCTGAGGAAGCAGAGATATTGGAATTACTAAACAAAGACTTTCTTAAATATGCTCAAATAGCTAAAGGAAAGGTTGGAGAAAACGTAAAGCAAACCAGAAGATTGCTTGAATAAAAAGAGAACATTAATAAAGATATAGAAGTTACAAAAAGGAACATAAATTCTGGAGCTGAAAAGTATAATAAAGTAAAACTCACTAGAGGATTTCAGTAGCAGATTGAGAGAATAGGGCAGAAAGAATATTTGAAGAAATGGCTGAAAACTACACACATTTCATAAAAGACACAAATCTACATATGCAAGGAGCTCAACAAACTCCAAGGATAAACACGAAGAGATCTAAACTGAGACACATTGTAATCATACTGTAAAAAGAAAAAGACAAGAATCAAATCTTGAATGAAATCTTGAATGTCTCACCCTGTAGCTCACCCGCACCTGTGTCTTGGGTATGTACTCTCTTTGTTTCTTATTAAACTCTTTACATTCTTGCCTACCCTAGGTATGTCCTTAAATTCCTTTATGTGACATAGTCAAGAACTTAGAAGCCCAGGACCCAGAGCATTCTGCTAACATATTTGGTGAGCCATGGCAGGAGACAAAGAGGCGAGTAACACTCCCTGACACCTGATGAAGACTGGTGAGTCTAAGATTTTAATTAAAGCCTGTCTAGTTGCAGAACAATGAGTCTCTAGCTTCTTAATGTATTTCTTAATGTATGGTTTAACTGCAAAACTCGGTCCCTAGCAGTGGCCATAAAATGAGTGCTTTCTCATGGCCACTTCCTAAGACCTCTGCAAAAGTAGGCCGAAATAAGGGTATAGCCAGTCCGTTTACTAGGGAGGAAGCCTGGCTTGTAAGCATTGGTCTGGGAACAGGACTCAGATATTTCCCAATACTTCAGGCCCTGGGGATGCCCAGCAAGCATGGTTCCTAATTCCCAGAACATTGGAATGGTGAGCAGGTTTCCCAACCCCTGGGATGTTGGGGTGACAAGCAATTTCCATTCTATCAGGTCTAGGAGTGGAATGCCACTGAGACTGACAAATGCATTTATCCTCCCCTAGGATAATGAGTGGCTTCTCCAACATTCCAGCAGACTCCCCTTTGGGGTGTCTTCTCAGGAATTGGGACTTTTCTACTGATGGTCTAAAAGTGAAGAGGCTAATCTTTTCCTTCCATGCCACGTGGCTGCAGTACAAATTAGTGGAAGGCCAAGAGTGGCCTCTGTATGAGACCCTGAATTCCAGTTAAACTTAAGAAAGAAGGAGGGCACAGGTAAAACTGAGGGCCAGAGACCATGTGGTCACATGTCTACTTAAAGGGATGAGGAAGTGCACTACCAAACTGATCAATTATAATAAGCTCAGGGAAATTACTCAGAGGCAGGATGAAAACCTAATCTTATTTCAAGGAAAGATGGTAAAGGCAATAAAAATTATCCTCTGGTAGATACTGACTCTAGAGAAGAACAGATCCTCCAAAGAACTCACATTATTAGCGAGTCTACCTCGGATATCTGTAGGAAGCTGCAAAAACATTCCCTGGGCTCCCAAACTTCCATGACTACCCAAGTGGGACCCCATGACCTTTGAGGAAATCGCTGCCTGGTGGAATTCTTGACCCTCATGGTTGGACATCCACTCTTCCAGTCCAGAGGCCACTGGAGTCCTGTTGTCTCAGAGGACTGGGGAGTGGGGGACCTCACACCTTGAGCATCAAGGATCCTGAAAGCAGCAGGTCATGAGAGAAACCAGTTTTCCCTGAGACTTCAGTGACCTCAGTGAGTATATACTGGAATTGGTGTTGCTCATCCAAGGACTGTCAGAGCCAAAATGGGAAATAAGCAGAGATCTGAAGTAAAGGAAAATGTTGTAGATTGTATTTTAAAGCATTGGGAACAATTTGGTTATAAACCAATGACTAAAGAGGATGAAATTCTTGTGCAAAACTGTATAGTACAGTGCAGATTAGAATAATCAGAAACAGCCTTCAAAGAGATCTTTTGAATATGTTATTGTACAGTTAATCTTATTTTGTAAGAGAATGAAAATTATAAGTAACATTAGGGAGTTGTGTGTTTTTGTGTCTGTCTATTCGTGTCTGCCTATTTGCTCAGTGTATATTTTCATACATCAGGATGGTAATATCAAATTAACAAATGAAAATTCTTAAATTCAAACTGTTAAAAATTAAATCAGTGTTAATATATGTAAATGAATATTCCTGGAGCCAAATTAGAGAGACTAAGCAGGATGGAAAGGTCATATAGAAATCTGAATACAGAAACTACTGGGAGAGGAAAAAGTTTTTTCTAAGCTCCTTGACCTACCCAGCCCCCACAGGACCTCCTCCTCTCTTTGTAAGAGCAATGGGGAAAGGGCTAGGTGTGACAAGATAGGGAAATGAAAGCTTAGCTTAAAAACGCTACTAGGTCTGGGAATTAAGAATCATAATTTATCCTGTAATTCCCCAATTTAAACCTTTGAACAGTTTTTAAATAAGGGTAATAAATAATCCAATTCTCAAATTTCTCTAAGTAAAGGAAAAGTCCGTGAATGCTATGGAAAGATTTTTCTAAATTATAATTAAAACAAATTAAACAATTATAATATATCGCAGAATTTAGCAGTCAATATGCTTTTTCCTTTTTATAAGCAAATCAATTTTATTGCTACATATTAATAAAACATATAATTTATCCACAGTGTACAATCAGTGGTATTTGGTATAATCACATAGTTTTGTGTTCATCACTTCAGTCATTATTAAAGCATTTTCATTGTTTCAATAATAATAATAAACAAAAAAAAGACAAACAAACAAGAAAGTTCCTCACTTCTCAATCTCT